>JAQJVL010001124.1:0-252564 GCA_035578905.1 Stictocephala bisonia
TCAATTTGCATAAAAGTAACTTCTGGTCTATATGCATTAAGACAAATGTCTAAATTTAGTTGTTTTAAAACATTAAAAATGATATATCATGCTTTAATTTAATCTCACATTGCTTTAGGGTTATGTCTCTACGGGAACACATCAAATAACAATTTAAATTGTATACTTTTGCTACAAAAAAAGCACTTCGTATAGTGTTAAATTTGAAAATAAATGAATCTGTAAATGACCACTTCAAAGAGACAGGAATTGTGACAGTACACAGTTTACTTATTTTCCAACTTCTTTTACATGTTAAATCAAATTTTAAAAACAGCAAAATTAAATTCTTATCATAAATATTCAATACGAAAAGGAAATTTTCTTGCATATGATAAACATAACTTATCAATATACACTAAAAAACCTTCTTATAAAGGAATAACATTCTTCAATCATTTACTACCCAATATTAGAGACCTAACTGATTTCAATATGTTAAAAAAAATTTAAAGGTAAAGGTAAAGATGTAACTCATCACTAAACCACTGTATAATACAGATGAGTTTTTGTAGAATAAGTACCATAATAAGTACCATAATAAGTACCATAATAAGTACCATAATAAGTACCATAATAAGTACCATAATAAGTACCATAATAAGTACCATAATAAGTACCATAATAAGTACCATAATAAGTACCATAATAAGTACCATAATAAGTACCATAATCATTAAATATTACTATTAAGCTTTAATTTTAGATCAACAAGTTAAGATAACAAATTATGTTTTAATGTTCTAACTATTTTTGTACCTTGTACTATTAACATTACTTTTGTAAATGACACCATTCTGAGCAAATTGTTTGCCTTATGAATAAAGTTAATTTTGATTGATTGATATTTTAGAACACAGTGCCAACGGACTAACTGAATTAAAATCGATGAACATAAAGTATTAAAAATGCAGCATGTTTAATTTATAAAAGAAAGTAAGATAAGACTGTATTTTGATTGGGAAATGTTTTAAAGATGGACTGTAGAGGCCAGGTATCAAATCAGGGAAGAAATGATAACAAAAGGCACGATAAGGAATGGACTGATGCTATCAGCAATATTCAACTGTTATCAGCAATATTCTAAAACAAAGTCGAGGAGATAATTTATTTCACTATTCCAATTATCTACACAACAATTTGTATTATTTGTTAATAAATACAAATCCCAAAATAACTAACTAAATAAAAATGCCGACCAACTGAAATAGATGGACTCTCTGTATGAGAATGTTTTACTGATTCATGTAACACTTTACGCACTTAAATTACGATACCCATACGCATTGGTTGACAGCCTTATATCAATCAGTTCGAGTTATATGAGTATCTCCCGGTTGAACTCTGTATTATCACGATATAATCAGATTTGTGTCCGATCACGCTCATCGCTGTCCTCTCAAGTAATAATCGTTCTACAACTATTTTATTGTAAAGTGTTTTGTTTAAAACATTAAAGTAGTAGTTCTACAATACGTATCAATAAATATTATACATTAAAAAGGAATTTCTACTTAATTAATTCGTAATTTTGGCGCATCAATACAGCTTATGCATCGTGGCATTATCGATGCATCTTGTTACTTTTCCTAGTCCTGAATCGAATCGTCTATTCGATGCATTGAATTGCATTGATTTTTTGATGCATCGCTCACCCTTAGCCTTTTGACAAATTAGTTTATCATCTTTACAATAAGTGTAATAAATCAAATTTTTATAATAAATGATCCCCACTTTCCTTATCCATTCCCATACAAAAAATTATACAACACTTTTAAAATGAAAATGTTCTTTATAAGCTTTTTTTTACTAAACAAAACAAATAAAAGAACATGTCACTAAATTGTGTTTCTGTATGCCGAACTTGTGGTCCCTCACAGTAGTTAGCACAGGAAATTCTTTTTAAAACTTTACAACTTAATATTCTTGTCAACTTAAGAAAGATATCAGTTGTATCATTGATTTTACTATACATAGAAGATGGTTCCATCCAATGTTAAATATTGAGGCACGGAATATGGGAGCGACTGTGCTGCAACCTGTCGTCAATCAAGTTAAAGAGGTCGAAATTGCCTCCAGTTTCGATTGTTCGGTTGCACAACCTGTGAGCAATAAAGGAAACTAATCACTCCCTCTTATTCCCCCATTCTCTATCTCTTTCTCTTGAGACGCTTGTCCGGAAGTACTTGTCTACTGTCGCCCTTCCACCTCTCTACTGTCGCCGATTGGCCTTGATAGTGGGTCAAATTGGGATATCATTCCGTGCTGTGGTTTGTCTTGCACGGAAAGGAATCGCGATCTTTTATTTAGGCCTTAGGGGTTTGTGAATATGAAAAATGTTAGGGGACATATTTTTGTTATTTTGTCAGTGTAAATAACAGTGTTACAGATGTTTAGTTAAAATATTACGCATTATCTAAAATAATGTAAATACTGCATATTGTAAGTTTATTGATATTTTAAGTAATTGTATATTAAGAAGGAGCAAGAAAAATGGTGGTACAGTAGTTCTAAATTGTTAAAGGCTAAATTGTTAAGTCCCTGGATAACACCAAACATTTTACATAAGTTTGAGAGATGTAAAAAATTATATAAAATTTCTACGAGAAGACCATATGACAGTTTTTAAAAATTATTTTGCAAAATATACTAATGAATTAAATAATGTGATCAATTTTACAAAAAAAAAAATTATTATTCAACATTATTAGAAAACTGTAAAGGTGATATATCTGAGCAATGGAAGGTAATGAATAACTTAACAAGTGGTTTTCAAAGAAAATAGTTGAGCTAATTGAATTGCCAAATGGCGAAGTTATGCTTGAGCCTTCCGTCATTGATAAGATAAACAATCACCTTATCGCAATCCAGGCTAGCTGTCCAGACGTTGTACATTCCAATACCCTTCCACCTTTATGTACTTACTATCAACATTCATTCTTTATAACTCCAACAGATTTAGATAAAATTAAGAGTATTGTTAAACTTTTAAAAAATAAAAAATTAACTGGCTCTGACCAAATTAATGTACATTTACTGAAAAATATAATTGATGAGATTGCACCAGTTTTAGTTCACTTAATAAACAGTAGTTTTATCAAAGGCATTTTTTCTGAGAGCCTGAAGTTAAGTACAGTGGTACCTATTTTGAAGGACAATAACTCTATAAAACTAGATAACATAATACCTATCCCAGCTTGTTATCTGTATATCAAAGGAAAGTCAACTGAGGATGCGTTATTAGAAGTATCAGAAATAATTTATAACAATTTAATTATTCATTAACTTATCATCTGTCATATAGTTCACATTTAATACTAGTCAGCCAGCATTGCCGATAAGTTAGCGGTCTATTCAAGAGTGTCTATTTACAAATACACGGTGTGTTAATTATATAAATCAATATGGTGTTTTAATTTATTCAGTTATAAATATTTCTTTATTCAATATGACTGTCACACTGAGTTTTACTGTAATAGTATCAACACAGTATTCTTTATTATTTGAAAGAGATGCAAGCAAATATAAAAACAGAGAACTCGGATAAACGTTGGCAATATGGAATAACGGAAACAATTATTTAAGCAGGACGTTGTTTGTGTGTGGGACCTGAGGAAGGAGAGGGCGGGGCGGCTGTCTGAAGAATGGGAGAGTGGGTTAAGAGGAGGGAAGTGAGAGAGAGAGAGAGACGGAAGAGCGTGCGAGAGAGAAAATAGGGCTATGCGCAGCGCAGCGTGGGGCCTCAAACAGTTTTGGGACCTCGCCACAACTCTCCCATATGGATGGAGTATCTATTTATATAGTAAAATCAATGGTTGTATCATTTGGAATACTCATTGGTTGGCCTCTGTTGAGCACCCTTGCCAGTATGCTTTCATATTGAGTTGTAAAATTACAATGTAAGTCTGAATCAATTTTTTTTCAGGAGCCAGCTCATTTTCAGAAGCAATGAAAATGGGTGCTGAGGTGTACCATCATCTAAAGAAGGTGATTCACACCAAATTTGGTTTGGATGCTACAGCTGTTGGAGACGAGGGAGGCTTTGCCCCCAATATTCTGGATAACCACGAGGGGCTGGCTCTTATCCAGGATGCCATAAAAAATGCTGGTTACACAGGCAAAATTGAGATTGGCATGGATGTAGCTGCTTCTGAATTCTTTAAGTATGTTTCCATTTTTACATGATGTATTCTTCTCATGAATGCAATAATTTTTATCGGGTCACATCTTTTTATTTATTTTTAAAGCTAGTTAATCTTATTATCAGCTAATAATGTAGGTTTCGAATAACTTTATTTGATAAGTATATATTTTTCATAATACATTTTGTTTTTGCAGTTTCTGTGTCCTAGTCTTGATAATCTTTAGTTTTTAATATACTAGGGTTGTCCTTAAGGTCTCTAATGCTATTTAAGAAGGTAAAAATCATTTAATTGCAAAACAAATTACTGATTCTGAAATATTTAGCTCTTTTTCAACATTGTTCTCGTCATGGTCAATGCACTTTTAGGGCTGCTAAGGAAGTTTGTTCATAACCGCGTCATACTACTTTCCCGTCGACTTGTGTAGTAAGGAATCTACAGCTGCCTTGAGAATTCCATTCTCTTCAAGTGTTGTTTTAAGTTAGGGAACAAATATGAGTCGCTGGGGCCAAATTAGGGCTGAATGGAGGATAGTCAATGATTTAGCATCTGAATTTGGTTGGCGATGAGATCCGTTGTAGTTCCGGTGACGTAAGGTTAGGCACTGTCATGGTGCAATGAATGCCGACACCTTTTTTTTCTGTACATCCCAATAAAATCTTGCTCACAGTAATCTCAGATATGTCCTCTATCTGTTTGGAAAACTCATAGTTATACCCCGATCTACAAGCAAAATATTATCTACTTTTGGTATTATCTTGCCTGATCTGATGGACGGCCATGGCCGGCATCATTTTGCACGTTTGTTTGGCCTTCCGCAAACTCCTTACACCACTTGCGCATATTTTTTATGTCTACACATATTGGTCAACTAATGATGGATTTCGGTTGACCCCTTAAAAAAAAACACAATTAACACTTAGTAGGAGCGTCGATTTTCCTTTCCATCGTTAATGCTTGCTATGTCAAGACTGAGTATCAAAGAGCTCAGTACAATACAGGCCAGAATAGTGGTGAGGGAAGCAAGGAAGCTGTCGTCACATTTATGTAGTTCGCTCTTTCGTAACGGCAGCTCATTGAAGACCTTAATTAATGGACAACCCTCATACTAGCCTAAGGTCATATACTAGTATGTTAATCTGTTTTAGCTGGCCATTCTTATTGATACTCACTTCATTGTTTCTATGCTCCATAAACCAATATATATACCTCAAAAACCTATCTATTCCCTTAAGAAGCTGATATTAAAACCATCCCTTTGACTACATCGGAAGTCTGATTTAGTGTTTTTAAAATTTTTTTTATCTTGTTCTATCTACGCCAGAGGCGTCTTACTGTCAGTACTAATGTTATTAAGAGACAACGGTCCTAAAACTTCAAGCAAATGTTTGTTGGACCTGCTGGAATTTGAACCCGTGACCAAGTCCATATTAAGCAGAAGTGCTAAACACTAGACTAGCAAGAGGCGATATTGATGTTATGTTAAGCATTGGACTACTTCTCAAATCCATGAGTTTTTATGAAAGAATCAGTTCATCCATATGGTTGTAGTTTGTTTGAAGTAGTTGTATAAATGAAATCATGTGTAATGCCATAAATTAAAATTTATTTAAACTTAAAAAATAAATTATTTTAACTGACTAATCGTTGGCTTTTGAATTGGCAGTTTGCTTTTTCACTAAAATCGGAATATGTTCTCGTAATCTTATTCATATAGTAACAAGTAATTGAGTTTTTGTCATTTCTAAAATTCAATATTTTAAATGGAAGTAAACTTGATTATTAGTTGCATGATTGAGGCACATACTGATTTGCACATTTCATTACAAATTAATTTAAGTTTATGTTTTCAATTTTTGTTCAAACATACCAATTGGGCATCTACTTTGATATAAATGGTATCATAGCAACACTGTTTGTTGTTAAACAAAACATCTTCTGTGACAATAACAAGGTAACTAAAGAGATGGAGGGAGTGGAGTCCTAAGGGGAGCTCTAAAGAACCAAATTGCTTATTCTCCTCACTCATGGCTAAACATTTATTTCTTACAGTAGAACTATTACATATTCTGAACAATTTTTATGGTCATTTTCTTGAAGCATGGAAAGTTTACTGAATAAACTTTTTGTGTTAAAACTTTTCAAATATTTACATAAATTTCTTGGCAGACTGTATTGCTTAATATTTCTCTAGAAATATTGAGCTCAATTGGTCTAGACTCAATTTATCTCCTGAAGGTGTTATGTGCTTGCAATCAAATCGACTTGTCTGTTCTGTTAATTTATTGATTTAACCTCATCTCGCCATAACCCTTCACGACGAGGTCACACACTTCTCCATCAATATGGATCACTTAAGTTTTACTTGTTTAAGCTGTAAATAGACTTGTTAAGAATACAGTTATTACATTTTAATCCTTATATTATTTACTGATTGAAAGACTCGTCAAAATCTTTGAACTGGCTCAAAAGTTACACAGTATCATTTACTTTTTATTTAATAATGAGATTCTAATCATTACGAGCAAACATGGGCAGCGAATGTGTGTAGATGCATGATAGCACAATAACCAGAGGTTCTAAGGGTGCTAAAGCGGAACCTGGAGTCTGAACCACAAAGTATTGGTTTAATTTTTGGCAAATTTACGAACCTGATACTTTATTTTCTCATTTACTACCGAATCTTGACAATTCCTCAAGGACACTTCAGACTTCTGTAGTTATGCTGACGTGGCTGGTAACCATTCAGCAGACTCCATGAAGGTGTTAAAAAAGACTGAGAATAGAGCATATATCGCCTTCAAACTCCGTAACACATAACCCCTAAATAATTGTGTACAAAACTATGATCAGCTAGTTTGTTTTTATATATCACTAATCAATTGGTTGAATAAATCAATTTTGTGCAGAAGCTCTTGTAAGATAATCTTAGCTGAAAAAAATTTGTAATTTGTAAGGGGGGTTACAATCTGTTCATGAAATGTTGGTGGTCAGCAAATGATTAAAAGAGAACTTAAAACAATCACACAAAAGTGAAAGAAACGAAGATGGTAGCACTGGGTAGCCTATTTGGGCACCATAATTGCTTATGATCTTTCACGCCAATTTGAAATTGCGTAGAGGTTTTTGAAACTTTTGAATGATAAAAGAGTAAAAGTTGGGGGGATAGGTTTACCTAATAAACTTGGTAAAAAATTGAGCTTGTAACATCTAGGATGTAAAATACATCAATGGTTGTATCAAAACATCTTTATTACATTATCATCAAGATAAGTTCAGTGTCACAATAATAATACATCAAGTCAAGTTTAATATTAGTCAAAAAATTCTTTTAAAGTATAAAAGGGCCTTTCTTGTAGCCATTTCTTCAAGTGTCGAGCAAAGAGCTTCTTGTCACAGTCACAGTACAATGGAGCTTTTTAGTTCCATTGTAGTAGCATTAGTGATTGCTAGATTAGGTTTTATTTTTTGTTTTACAGTGAACTTTTTGGTGGCATGTTTCATTTAGGGCTCTTTGAATCGATGTGTTGAATTTTGTATACGCTTTGTATCCATTGTATTGTAAACTTCAGTCCAGTCTTCTTTTTTTAATAATTCATTCAATTTAATTATGTTTCTATTATTGATTAGTCTTCTTGTTGTTGTTGGTGCTGTGGCTGGGTCGACATCTCTGGCAATCCAGCGTAATTGACCAGAATGGTCTGAAATACATGTGTCTATTACTTCTATGTTTACTTCTTTTTCAGGCAGGTTGGTGCATATGCAGTCAATTGATGTCCGTGATGTTGGTGTGATTCTCGTTGGCGGAAGATCAATTCTGTACATATTGTGACTGCTGAGAGTGTGACTGGTGATAGTGATCATTCCTTTTAGCAAGACAGTCTATGTTTATATCACCCATGAGTATAGTGGGGTGTTTTTCCACAGATATTTCTTCCAAGACTTCATTTATTACTTCCAATCCTACCTGGATGTTTCCTTGTGTTCTATAGATTCCTATTACATAGAGAACTGTTTTCTTAAAAGTAACTTTTAATACTGCCACTTAGCAGATCATCTCAATGCAGTGGTTTTTTTAAGTCAACTACTTCAGTTTTTGTTTGTGGTTAATAGGTTGTGACTGTATATGGCTATTCCTCTCTTTATGTGAATTTCACGGCAAAATGCTGTTTTTAATGTGTAGTCAATAAGCCTAGTGTTGGATAGGGTTTCCTCTTTTAGTCCGTGTTCTGTAAGAATTACTATATGTGGTTTAAGAGTATTTAGTTGTGCATCAAGTCTCTCAATCTTATTGGCCATTCTGTTGGTGTTTTGGTGGAATATTTTTAGTGGGTTTCTATGATTGGTCAGTTTTTGTATTTTTTCATTTTCCTGTGGAGAGGGCCTAAAAAACTATTGTTTATTTTATAGTTATTAAGTTGAGTTGTTTCACTGCTTACTACCGCGTGTTCATTAGACATCATGTGTCGGTAATATTCAATATGTTCGGTAAAAAAATCATTAAGACTGGTTTTTAGGTTTTAGCTTTGCGTTCATAGGGGGATTTTTAACAAGTTTGTTTATTGGCTCCTTTGGTCGACATTTCTCTGAATTCACATTAGAAGGGGTTACACTTCTTTTCAACCTTTCTTTACGTTTTGATACTTGAAGGGAGAAACTGAATATATTGTTTCTTGCAGCTCTGTTAGCATGACATTTTCTGCTGTTGGCGTTCACAGTATGTATTTTATTGGTAATAGATAAGTTCAGTTTATTTGTAGGAGTTTGGCTGGTTATCCCGGTCAAGTTGTATTTCAGTTTTTTTTTTTTTTTGAGGAGTTTGACTGGCTCTCCCGGTCACGCCTAGACTATGTTTCTCAGTATTGCCTTCAGTTAAGTCATTCATTATGTTATTAATATCTTTATTGCATTGGTTAGCATTCGCACCAGGTTTAGAGACTTTTAAGAGAGACTGGAGATGTTCTCTTGCCGTTATAGCTCATTTACATAGTTTATCTGTTAATTGATCACAGTTCTTTGATAATTCATTAACTAAATTCGTTTTTATTTTAATTTCTTCTTCAAGATTTCTTATACTAGTTGTCAAAGAGTCGTTGTCCTCTTGAAGTGAATTATAATTCCATGTTTTTACTGTAGTCGTTCCTCAAGTTTTTTATTTGGTCTCTCAGATTTGAGTTACTAGTTATAAGTTCGCTTATTTGGGCAGTGAGTTGTGTTTTTGGTTTTCAGCTTGTTCAAATAATAAAATTCTTTTTTGAGTTTATTATCATAGTTGAGAGTATTTGTATGATGACTTATTTCCGAGTGGAGTTTATTATTTTCAGATGTAAGTTCATTAGTCAATTCTTTGGCTGCCGCTACTTTGTCTTCTAGCTGTAGGTTGTATTCAGATTGTTTAATTTTCTCTTGGTGTAGTTCTTGCTTCAGTAGCTTGTTTTCATTCAACAATGCATTTCCGACTTCTGCGGCTAAGGTTAGGGATGTATCGTGGTCTAAGCTATTGGTTTGAAAGAGGTTATGTATTTTTGTTTCCAAGCTTTCAATGTCTGATGTAGTTGATGAATCAAGATTGCATTTGTCACATACCCAAGACGCAATTTCTTGTTTAGTCAATTTTTTGTCAGTCCAGTTCAGACACCGAGAATGATGCCATTTTTGCAAGGTCCAGAGCAGCATATAGCTTGGTATTTAACTCCTGTACAAATTCCACAGGCGTTCTTTGACATGATGATGGGAAACAAGATTTAGGTAGGCAATGAATATGTGTATACTTAATTCTTTGTAGGTGATATCAAATGTCAACAAAAATGTCCTTTGATTCATTCATTAGGCAACTTGCAATCCAGGTAAGCACTGTTTTTGCGTTTCCAAGACGCGGGCATTCCCTGAATCCATTTGTCGGTAATTCTGTTCTAATTATTAGTCAGATAATGGGATATTAATTATTTTAGCAGAAAAAATCAATAATTATTTTAGTCCAATAATATAAAAAATTAGACCTAGTTAGGTAATAGGTTCCTAAGTCTACAAAAATTGCCAGATAATATTGATAAGATTCAGTTTTTTAAGCTGGGTTTGGCTGGTTCCTATTGTCATAAAAAGTAAATTTAGATTCAGTTTTTTATGTAGAGTTTGACTGTTTCTCTTTGTTAATATATTATAATTTAAAAAGTGAACAGTTTTTTAATGGAGGTTTGACTGGTTCCTCTGGCCCTGTTAAAATGTAGTCTCATAGGTTTATAGGCAGCTATATAACAGTGTCAGACGTTTATAGATTAAAATGTTAAGAAGTGTCAAGATGCTAGGGAAGAACAATCCTGTCCAACTTGAGGTGTCGCCTCTCTCAGCGTTCGAAAGAGCAATCCACTATCGCCATGTCAACAAACTAGTTGTAAATAAGGGAAAAACCAAGCAGCTGGTCTTCGGAAAACACAAAGAAATAATAATGAAACTTCCAGATATAGAAGAAGGCAACCTCGCAAATTACCTGGGAGTAATCATCGACGATGGCCTAACTTGGACCACCCACATAGAATCTTTGTGCAAAAAGCTTAGCATAGGATTATATGTGATCCGGAGAATGAAGAGTATAAGCGACACAGCAACAGCACACACCGCCTACTATGCTCTCTACGAATCTCACCTTAGATACGGAATAGCAGTGTGGGGAGGTACTACGGCGGGGAACCTACAGCGTGTACTTATACACCAAAAACGAGCCATCAGAATTCTTGGAGACATACAACCAAGACAGCCCTGCAGAGAAACTTTTAAAAAAACTAAAAATTCTCACAGTGGTAAATCTTTACATACAAGCCGCTGTCACTCATCTACATACAAAATCACCTGACACCGCCAGAACCGGAACTCATTACCACAACTACAATACAGATATGCTTCAAACTACTGTCTGCCTGTGCATCATCTGATGGCAACTGAGAAAAAACCTAGCTATGTGGGAGCCAAAATATGGAACTCTCTTCCTGAAGAGTTAAAGAAGACGGAAAAGAAGCACTTTGGAAGTAGACTACGAAGCTGGTTGCAGGAACATCCCTTCTACACTCTAGCTGAATTCTACCAATGGCCTAATATGACTAATAATTAATACCTTCTGAAAAAATGTATTATGACGCCATCGCTGTTCTCAATGTTTATGCGAATAAAGAACATTGTCTATTGTATAAATATGCTTGATTAAATGACAATCAAGTGCCTTGTCTGTTAAAGACAATCATCATAACAGATGTTAGTTACAATTAGTGTTAGGTAATAAGATAATTGTATATAGTTCATATATTCTATAGTTGTAAGCATTGAAGCTTGGTATTTCACATTCTCACGGAAACCAAGAGAGAGAGAGGGTTATCTGTCCTCAGAATAGGCATCACGCCACCCCGTAACTCGAGTTCTTATTGGTGGACTAGAATTACTCTCGCCTGATGCGATGCGAGGCGTCGTTTTCACCCCAGATCTCACGGCAGTCTCAATGTGCACACACCTCGCTCGCGTGGTCTCTCTCTCGTCTAGACCTCACGTAGACTCTCGACAGCACGGTACTCTCAACGCTTACGCACCTCTCTCGCGTGTTCTCTTTCCCCAATCAACAATTAGTGTGTGTGCTTTAACTTTTAACTTTGTGCTACTCATCCAGACCTTCAAGAACTTCGTTTGTGCGGTACGTGATCGGTCTCCTGGACTTTCGAAACGTCCGTACTTCCGCGACTACTCTTCAGTGCTCTAGGACTGTGGTCAAGGAAGGTGGACTGGATTACCATAAGTGTCTCCAACTACTCCTGCTGGACAAGTGTGCACCTAAGCTCTGTGGTGAGTTAACTCTTTTTATTCTAGCACCTCCCTATTCACTAGATTCTCACGTCTGCTCCAGAAGAGCAGTGGTCCTCCGTACTTATTAACGTTCTCTACTCACTCTCTCTTTGAACATTTTTGGGATAACTCATTCACTCAACATTTTTGCTCCTCCAAACCGCATCATTCAACCCGTAAAATTTTTGGTACTCCGGGACGGATACCTTGTATCAATCCTGAACATTTTTGGTCCTCCGGGCCGGATAAATTGTATCATCCGTGGACAACAGCCATTTATTTATATTTAATTAATTGTGTTAATTACAACAAAAACTCTAATCAACAAAGAGATTAATTGATCCACTATTCTCTCTCTCAATTGAATTGCTAATTTTTAAAACAAAAGAAACATTTTTTCGACTCAATTGTTTCTTTTACAATCAATCATTATTTTCTACTAATGAAACAGTTTGGCAAAGTTAAGTGTTGTGATGTACAGTTCAAGTATCTAAAACCTGTTCTCAACCCCTTGCACTAGAAATAGCCGCGCGAAGCGATCAATACCTCGACAGGAAATTCCAGCGACTCTCTCTCTCTCTCTCTAAGGTTGAAATGTCAACAACTGTCAAATAAACATTGTTGTTTGTTTACATTATTGACTTGTATTGATTTACTTTGTATGAATTATATTATTTTTGCTCTTACTTTGTTGCACTAATACCGTAAAGTGTTCTGTATGTTTTGTATGACTGTATTAGAATAATTATTCACCCTATTTTAATAGCAATTTGGACATAGATTTTCTATTCTAACAAGGTTATATGAGATTGTTGTTTTTCTCACTTATAAAGTAACATTGAGTGTCCAGCATTAACAGTTCCATCTACTCACGTGTAACTGCTCTTCTCAAAGTGCGTTTTAATAAATTGAAGGATATTTTAGAAGAATTCTCTACGCAAACTGAATCTCTAACCTCTGTACAAGTTAAACAGCTAAACGCCTTCTCTAATGAAATAAAAAAGAAAAAGGCTGATTTTGATAATAACCTTCAACGGGTTTTAGCTCTTGATTCTGACGATGGTGTGTCAGATGAAACTTTATCTTCCGACCAAGATGAAGTTGAAACTCTCTTTGCGTATTTGACAGCAATCATTGAGGTGCTTGCTCCTCCTGTCGAACCAAAAACACCTAGCTCACTGAGTGATAGCAGTAGTGTTTCACATTCTGGATCCTCTCTAGTCAGGTTACCAAAAATAGACCTGCAAAAGTTTTCTGGTGACCCACTAACGTGGACAAGTTTTATTAATCTGTTTGATACGACGATTCATCGTAATGCAAGCCTTTCCAGTGTGGCTAAGTTCCAATACTTACTCAGTGTGTTACAAGGTGATGCTTTAACATTAGTAAAAAGTTTAACTCTCTCCGCACCTAATTATCTCGTGGCCTATAATTTACTACGAGATAGATATCACAATACTCGCAGGTTGCAATCTCTACACCTCAATCAACTCTTAGACATACCTGCTGTTAGTGCTACCTCTTTGAAGGGACTTCGTCAATTCGTGAACATTTTTACTGAACATTCACAAGCCTTGAAGGCATTAGGATTCGATGTAACTCAAAATAACCCACTTTTATCTGCATTATTGTTGCGTAAACTTGACAATGAGCTCTGTAAAAAACTTGAAAGTTTTCGATCCAATGCGAATGAAGACTTTAGTCCTCACTCTTTACCTAGTGTGGAAGAAATAATAAAATATTTGAACATTGAGTGCTCGCAAACTGAAGACGCTAATATACACAACTCTCCTTTTGTGAACAAAAATATCTCATCACGGTTACAAACTCAACAAAAACACGCTTTGGTAAAAAAGGTGAATTCTTCACATAGTGGCGTCTCTATGATCACAACACAAACCAGTTCTCAGTCACAGTCGGGAACTACTAATAAACACAACGCTTGGCAATGTTTTGCTTGTAATAAAACAGGTCACAAAATATATGCTTGTGATACATTTAAAAAGAACTCACCTCATGAAAGATACGAGTTAGTAAAAAAACACCAACGTTGTTTCTCATGCCTTGGTAATCACAGCTCGAAAGATTGTCAGTCTAAATCAACGTGTCGCACATGTGACAAGCGACATCATACAATGTTACATTTTGATGTTAAGCTCTCTAGTCAACCCTCTCGAGATAGTCATACGTCCTCTCGACCTCAAGATCAACATAATGTTACTTCGAGGGATATAGCTACAACTTCATCTCTTTTTGTCTCTTCTGCTGATGTATTAAATTGCTCTGCCCAAAATAGCTCTAACTCTCTCTCTTCATCTAATTATACGGTGTTACTCGGTACAGCTCTAATTAAGCTAACCACCTCTCAAGGCATTTCTCATGTTTTTAGAGCATTACTTGACACGGGCTCTATGTGTGAACTCCTCTCTGAACGTGCCGCTAATATCTTGAACGACAAGCGACATGCTTCAAATCTAAAAGTATCTGGACTCGCTCAAAACTCCTCCTCTACAAAGGGAGCAATGTATCTAAACTTGGAAACGCTCTCCGGCCACACATTGGCCAACAAACATCAGTTTCACATTTTAGATAAAATCTCCGTGGATTTACCACGCACTCGTATCGCTTCTGACGTGTGGGACAAGGTCAAGCCTTATACACTCGCTGACCCTTCCTTCCACTTACCTGGTGGCATTGATGTATTAATAGGTAGCTCTCTGTTACCTCTAATTCTTACTCAAGAGAATCATTCGCTTGGGCCTCACATGCCTCATGTGATAGGCACACACTTCGGCTACATACTCATGGGTCAAGCTCCTTGTGCTTCGACTACGGATGCTGCGGTCAACTTCTCAATATCTCTTCTGTCTACTAGTGATGATCTCTTGCACTCATCTTTACAACGATTCTGGCAACAAGAAGAAGCACCACCCGTCAGTGTTAAATCACAAGAAGAGATCACTTGTGACGAATACTTTGTGAAGACTCATACTCGTGACTCAACTGGTCGCTATGTTGTGCGACTTCCGTTCAGAACGGATCCCTCTGCTCTTGGCCTCTCTCGAAGTACTGCTGAAAAGCGTTTACTGTCTCTTGAACAAAAATTTAACGCACAACCTCAGTTTGCTCAGCTTTACCGCTCATTCATTTCTGAATATCGAGCTCTTGGTCACATGATCAAAATAGACCATGTTGATGACATCCCTCACTATTATCTCCCTCATCATGGTGTATTGAAAGACTCTAGCAGTACAACAAAACTTAGGACTGTGTTTGACGCCAGTAGCAACACCAGTTCTGGTTACTCTCTCAATGATATTCTTTTCACCGGTAGAAAGTTACAGACTGATATCTGTGACATTATTTTGAACTTCCGGTCTCATAAAATAGTGTTTTCATGTGACATACGCCAGATGTTTCGTCAAATAAAAATCCATCCTGACGATCAACATTTTCAACTCATTTTATGGCGTGATGATCCTTCCGCAAAAATATCCACATTCAAACTCACCACTGTCACCTACGGGATGAACAGCTCTCCATACTTGGCAATTAAAACTCTGACTCAACTTGCGGAGGATGAAGGTGCTGACTTTCCTCAGGCAGCTAACTCACTACGTCATCATACCTACGTGGATGATATTGTCACTGGTGCAGACTCTGTGGAGGCGGCTCTTGAACTTCAAGACCAGCTCATCCAACTCTTAGGTCGTGGCGGCTTCGAACTTCGGAAGTGGGCGTCCAACTCCAACCAGCTCCTCGACAGGTTCCCTTCGGAACATCTAGAGACTCCTAGTTTCTTGCAAGAAGCACAACTTCATCAATTCTCCATCCTGGGTATGCACTGGTCCCCTGAAGAAGATTGTTTTCGCTATGCCTTCCAATATCAAACAGACAAATTAACCAAGCGCACTGTATTAAGCCTCATTGCAAGATTGTACGATCCCTGCGGTTTTCTAGCTCCATTAATCATGGTAGCTAAATGCTATATGCAGCTCCTATGGGCTCAAGGCCTAAAGTGGGACGATGCTCTCCCCCCTGATCTCGCCGATAAATGGCAATTATTCATTAATGACACTAGCCGTTACCTCTCTCAACTCAAGATGCCTCGAGCTTTTCCGTTAGCCCACTCTAATGTAATTGAATTACACGGCTTTTCTGATGCCTCAGAATGTGGTTATGCCGCAATAGTGTATTTCCGTTGTGAATCTTCTAGCGGAGAAGTGACTGTGAGACAAATTTTGTCAAAAACTCGTGTGGCCCCTCTGAAACGGGTGACCCTGCCTCGTTTAGAACTTTGTGGAGCTCATCTTTTGTCTAAGCTAATTGATTATTGCCTTAGACAGTTTTCTCATCTCAAGATTAATGAACTGACACTTTGGTGTGACTCTTCGGTAGTGCTCACGTGGCTACAAACACCTACCTACCGATTGAAAACTTTTGTAGCAAATCGTGTCGCTCAAATTCAAGAAATTATTCCTGGTCATCATTGGCGACACATTAAAGGTACAGACAATCCAGCCGATTGTGCTTCCCGAGGTGTTCTTGCATCTCAACTCGTCACCCACCCACTGTGGTGGCATGGCCCCCCATGGTTAAGTCTATCTAAGCCTCACTGGCCGACTCCTAACTTCACACCAATAGAACCACAATTTCAGACTCTATCAATTCAAGTAGAGGCAATGCTAAATTCTCGACCACTTACTGCTCTCAGTTTAGACCCTTCTGAAATCTCAGTTTTAACACCTGGTCACTTCTTGATTGGTGCTCCTCTGGCTGCCCTACCAGAACCCGATCTCTCTGATGTTCCTACCAATCGACTTCGCCATTGGCAACTAGTCCAGGCCTTTCACCAACGCATCTGGCATCGCTGGAAATTGGAATACCTCCACTCTCTACAACAACGTTCTAAATGGAGCACTCCCCAGGAGAACCTCAAAATTGGAGATCTCGTCTTGGTGCAATCCCCGACACCACCTCTTACCTGGCCTCTTGGACGTATCACTGACGTTCACCCTGGACCTGATGGCACCGTGCGAGTGGTCACCATCAAGACGCCTTCAGGGACTTACACTCGACCTGCAATCAAGGTCTTTCCTCTGCCACTAAACTAAGTGGACTCTTAACTTTTAAGAATTTAGTATAACTTAATAATAAGCTCTTTGTCATGTAACTCATCACCCTTTATATGTTGTGTGTAATTTTTTCATTTTCTCTCTATGTTGAAGTTTATAACTTCAAGGTGGCCGGTATGTTAGGTAATAAGATAATTGTATATAGTTCATATATTCTATAGTTGTAAGCATTGAAGCTTGGTATTTCACATTCTCACGGAAACCAAGAGAGAGAGAGGGTTATCTGTCCTCAGAATAGGCATCACGCCACCCCGTAACTCGAGTTCTTATTGGTGGACTAGAATTACTCTCGCCTGATGCGATGCGAGGCGTCGTTTTCACCCCAGATCTCACGGCAGTCTCAATGTGCACACACCTCGCTCGCGTGGTCTCTCTCTCGTCTAGACCTCACGTAGACTCTCGACAGCACGGTACTCTCAACGCTTACGCACCTCTCTCGCGTGTTCTCTTTCCCCAATCAACAATTAGTGTGTGTGCTTTAACTTTTAACTTTGTGCTACTCATCCAGACCTTCAAGAACTTCGTTTGTGCGGTACGTGATCGGTCTCCTGGACTTTCGAAACGTCCGTACTTCCGCGACTACTCTTCAGTGCTCTAGGACTGTGGTCAAGGAAGGTGGACTGGATTACCATAAGTGTCTCCAACTACTCCTGCTGGACAAGTGTGCACCTAAGCTCTGTGGTGAGTTAACTCTTTTTATTCTAGCACCTCCCTATTCACTAGATTCTCACGTCTGCTCCAGAAGAGCAGTGGTCCTCCGTACTTATTAACGTTCTCTACTCACTCTCTCTTTGAACATTTTTGGGATAACTCATTCACTCAACATTTTTGCTCCTCCAAACCGCATCATTCAACCCGTAAAATTTTTGGTACTCCGGGACGGATACCTTGTATCAATCCTGAACAATTAGTCAGGCAGTGTATGTTGAGGTAGGCTTGTATTTTGTCACAGTGCTGAGCTGGCCAGAAGTGATGAGCTGTCAGTTCACTGTTACTGAACTCTGGCCTACTTCATCAATTGTCTTATATCAAGTTCTTAAGTCAATGTAATGTTTTAATTCCTTTTAGTTGCTTGTCTGTTTTTAAGAAATACTTGAAATTACTTAATTCTTGAATCAATTGAATAGTATAGTAAATACTGTCCTCAAAAGATGAGGTCAGCTCTTGAGTTGTATACTTTAGGTTGTTTCTTTTAATAGATCAGTGTCATAATGTTAATTTAATTGGTAAGTGGACTTACTTTCTCTCCAGGTAAGCTATGTGCATAAGTTTGATAATTTTTGTAGAGTTATTACCACTTATAACCATACTTGGGATTAACGATTAAAAATAATTAATGATTAAATTTAATCGTTACTTTTTCTATTAACTTTTTAACTTATTCGTTAGTTTTGGTAATGCTTAACTTCTAACTTTAACTAGTTGAAAATTTGGCTAATGGTTAAAGTAACTCAGTTAGTTTTTCAAATGTGATAAAAGGTGCCATTTGGTCCGAGGAATGTGGACTGGGGAGGAAAGTATCTAAAACTTAGGTCAAAGACTGATTGTTTTCCTCATCCCCCAATTGTCACAGACAAGCAAGGTCACTGTTTTGAAGACGCACCCCCTCCCCTTTACTCACATTTTACTGCCTTATAAATAAAAAAAGGCGGACCAAACGAGTATACCATTGTTGTGGGATTGACTTGTGTCCCTGGGGTGATCATTTCACTTGACTAGTTTATGTTTAGGGATAAAGTTGAGATAGTCATTTAGTTGTCTTGTTTTAGATCACCGTGTTGGGCCTAAGCTTGTTTATGTTTCATAAACTCTAATACCGTAATTTTACCTGTTTACCCATCTATCTGTATAATTAATTAGGAAAATCAGTTGCATTTTGACGTTAATGCTGTTAATACTTGATTAATTGATCATTACATATCTAAATTGTCCTGTTCAAAAGTAGTCGGGAAAACCATTCAAAGGGTTAATCAAACCAACATTTCCTCAAACGTTTACTTTATTTTAAATTAGGCTTACTAGGTAAAATCAATCCATTATATGATACCACGCAACAGAATAAACTATCTTCAAGTTTGCAGAACATATTTCAAGTAACAATTGCTATATTTCGTTCTGTTTTCATTATTTTGCTATCGGCACCGTCGAAAAGAAAAGATAATGATAATACTATTTTTAATATTAATATTAATAATATTATCAATGGTAATTAGTTTTGTATTTTTTTAATGATTTAGAATGATAGGAATAAAACATGCACTCAGAACGGCAAATTCTTATACATCTAATAAACGTAATTGCTTATCGAAAATAATATGAATAGATCTGCTTTCACTCACTTATAGAGTGGGTATATTTTGTTCAGTTTTTGTTTACCGCTAATCCCCATACTTTCTTATCAGTGGTGACCCTTCCTTATCATCTCCAGGCTGATAAAAATCACCTGGAGTCAACATGTCAAGATATTATTTGGCCTTTCTTGCTATTATTTGGACTTTCTTACTATCTGCGCCAATTAAAATAACAATGTTTAGTTATCGTGAATTTACTATAAGATAGTTATTGATTTCTTAAAGTATAGCTTAAAAATGTAAAACTTGAATGTCATAGACTTATGTCAGTTTTTGTTAATAATTTTTTTAATTAAATTAAATATTTAATTTTTAAGATTTTGGACAGTTATATAACAAAAATTACTGTTTTAATCAGTTAGTTTCAATTTATTCTAACTTTTAACTTTAATTAGTTACTTTTTTAGAGTATTAACTTTAACTTTATTCAGTTTAAAAAATCATTAACTTTCCCAAGTATGCTTATAACACAGTTTTCCTTGGGAGCCACTTCACTTAGACTGTAGGCAATCAGCCTCTTGGATACTTCCAATCATGACTATCGTTTTTAGGGATGGAAAGTATGATCTGGACTTTAAGAACCCTGCATCTGATAAGAGCAAGTGGGTAGACATGGCCCAGCTGACTGATATCTACCAAGGATTCATCAAGGAGTTCCCCATTGTCAGCATAGAAGACCCATTTGACCAAGATCATTGGGAAGCTTGGTCCAATATCACTGCAAACACTACTATCCAGGTAGAAATCAACTTTTTTGCATATACTAAAATGTTATGAGTTTATTGATGCCCAGTTTTGGAGGTGACTTTTCATCATTACCATTATATTTCACACACTTACTTGCTAACAAAATCAATTTTACCAATTTAAGATAGTTTAAACTAAGCATTTTCTTATTTATTTATTATTGCCGGCGTAGTGGCTCAGTAGCTAAGGCTCTGGACTGCGGAGGCAATTTCCAAGGTTCTAATCCCTACTGAGCCAACAGTCGGTACTTCACTTGTTGAATAATTATCAAGCATAGGCCTGCAGGCTCATCTAAACTGGCAAGTGAAGTTTTTTAAAAAAAATCTATGATAGGATTTTTTTGTTATGTTCATATGATGTAATCAATTAATCCTGTTTTTTTATTTTTTGTTTTTGTTTCTTATATTACTAAGGTTTTCTTAACATTAAACAACAGATACATTATATTAGACTGTCCAGATATTAAATTGTAGGTATTTTGTAGATTAAATTACTGATCTTATATTACACACTAAATACATTACATTAAATTCATTAATATAAATACATTAAAATAATATTTTACATATTATTTTAATGCCGTATTATTATTTAACTGCTGTAAAGCTATCGAATTGGAGGTATTTTGCAATTGAAATTACTGCCCTTAAATTATATACCTATACATAAAAAGGGAGAGGAGAGCAGTATACCTGATAAAATCGTAAACTGAAGACGACATATTCACAACACAAAGGACAGAAAGTAGTGAAATATTTTTGGGTCACTGAAACATTTCACTTACTCTCTGTTCTTTGTGTCTACCATTATTTATGGTAGCCTATACTGCTCTACTCTCGTATTTCTAAAACACTAGGCCTAGTACCCTTAATAATAATATTTGTATACATAAAAATCGCCCATTAGAAACTTAGCATTTTAACATTGAGATTCCATAATAGAAGCTGTTCACAAATACATATCTTTTATTTTACACACGGTGTGTAAATATTGCAAGAAGTTGGACATTCCAAAACATGTTTTATCTGATTTTGAAAACTGAATTTGCTCATGAATACTGAAAATGTAAACAAATTATTTGATTACCAAGATAAAATATTATCTGAATCACGATAATGTACTGCATTAAACTGGTAATCTAGACTTCTCACCCCTGCTTTGGATCATTGGATCACTGCTGTTATTATGATCAATGAAGTGACAACATTTCTTTTGTTTTTCTTCTTTAGGTTAGGTTAAAGGGCACTAGGCCAGGAATTAGTATATTAGAGAGATATTTGTTTTTCTTCATGACTCTCTTGATGTTATAGAGACTTTCCCAATACTTTCTTAGTATAGAAGTTTACTTCCACATTTGGAAATTCTAATTATTTATCATAATTAATTATGTAACATTGGTCCAATAAAGATCAGTAATTGTCTACCCAGCAGAAATACTTTTACAGTTCTGAAATGTACTGTACACCATGTTTAGAATTGGAATATTACAATAAGCAAAAACAGAAAAATATGTGAGCCATTCAATTGTGATTTACCAATTATTCAATATTCTCCATGCAACTTTAAAAATACTTTAAAAAAAGTCATTATGATGCAGGACAGGGGTGGGAGAGTCAATCGCTTGTTTGGGCTAGTCCCAAATTTCTTCTGTACAGTCAGTGACACACAGTAATAGAGCACATACTTTCACTGTTGTAGGCATGCCTATTGGCAGACTATTTATAATGTATATTTCTTCGCTTTTTAATTTTTTAGATGGTAATTGCATGGCAGATAAAACAGTATGGTGGATAACCAAAGGGCGGATGTCTAAATCTACTGTATTACATTTCATTTTTCATGACTTATTTATTGAAATTATTTGCAAATGTTTGACTGTAATATGTTAACTGTAAAATGTTAAATTCAAATTAGCTGAAAGTAATGGAAACTTTAACGGTCTTTTGATATTATGTTTATGTTGGAGTGTTTAAAAATATACGCTAATTGCATAAAATTTGTTGGAGACCTCTCATTCCAAAACAGGTTAATTTAATATAGCCAGTTTTTGTGAAATTTAGGCGTTATTATGAAGAATAACACAAGAAGCATTTTGCCTATTGGCTGGTTAGTATTTATATTTGACTTGTATAGATTGTGGGTGATGACCTCACAGTGACAAATCCCAAGCGTATTGCCACTGCCATAGAAAAGAAGGCTTGCAACTGCTTGTTGCTGAAAGTCAACCAGATTGGGTCTGTGACTGAGAGTATTGAGGCTCATCTGCTGGCCAAGAAGAACGGCTGGGGCACAATGGTGTCTCACAGATCTGGAGAGACGGAGGACACCTTCATTGCTGATCTCGTGGTGGGACTCAGCACTGGCCAGGTCAGCAGACTATTCTTACTTATTAGTTAACTTCCTATATTAAACTATTTGATTTAAATAATACTGCTTACTGCAAGAATTAACAAATACTCTCTTTACTTTCAATTCCATGGTTGTTTTTCACCATGTCCTACCCTATTTGTTTTTATTTCCATATACAAATTGCAAGTAAATCAGCAATGATTCATTTAAAAAACATTGAAAGTAGGGATAGGCAAGTAGTGATTTTTGAGTTTGAGTCAAGTAGTTGGCATTTTTGAGCAAGTGTTTACAGAAGGATATCCTGTTCACCCAAGACGACTGTAAAAGGCAGACACCATGCTAAGCCTATGTTAAGTTTTGCCAGATTCGTAAATATATACATCTAAACTGAACACAATAATTTTGATTTGTTGTTTGTAACTATAACATTTGATAAATAAAACTTTATACTTCCTGCTTCTTACATTTTTATGTGGCATTGTTTTGTTTAACCTTTTTCCTTTTTTCTTAACTAATATGATGTAAGAAACTAAGAAAGTATATTATTAATTGAAACAACGTGGATTATAAAGATTTAATCTGTTCACTCATATCACAGATCAGATTTTCTATGAAAGCCAATTATACTGTTTCACAGCCGGCCGATATGTTTATCTGGTGGTTCAGTTCAAAGTGTACCGCGAAAACGTAGCGAAGCTTGTTGGCAAAAGCTGTATCCAACCAAACTGATGCTAAAATTCAGGCGTAACTCAGTAAATTAATATTATTTATGAACAATTAATAAGGATGAAGTAATAATAAACAACTTTATTTGTTGCTAATATTTTTATTATAATATGTGGATTGAAATTGTAATAAGTGCACATATGCTTTAAAATTTGAAGACCACCATAAGTGTTACCGTTTTAATGATTTAGTTAGCGTTATAAGATCAAATTTACTATGGTCAATCAGAATATCAATCAAAATGTCATTTTCGATGTTATCGTTCTTTTGCACAAAAAAAATACTGAATATATAGTCACGCGAAGCTTGACTGGTAAGAATTAAACTTTACGAAGTAAATCGTGTAGTATGCAAGCGCCCATTTGATCCCATGGGCCACTGAGTCCAAGCGGCGACATGAAATCGTCGAGCTCTAGTGGTAGTGGACGACTGCTACACGGAAAAAAATTGTGTCTGTGTGGGAATCGTCCAATATGAAAGGTCCCAAATCCTTCTTCAGTCAACTAAAAATTATTTTCTGTACAACATATTTTCGTACGAACAAAATTGTGTAATGTGAAAGAGGCCTAACCTAACTAATATAACCTGTACCCTGAAACTAAATTCTTTGTAAAATGTTAGATGTGCAACTTAGTTTATGTTTAGTCGCCTTTTGATCTTTAATAAGTGATTGGTTTTCTGTAATTAAAAAAAAAATATAATGCACAACATTGTGCAAATGATTTGACTGTAAACTTGAAAATAATGTAAGAGTAACAAACCTTGACTTTAATGAACCTTGACTCAAATTTGAAAAATATTGAGCTGGTAATAAATTATGTTAAATCATCCTTTGACTTGCAACATTTTGTATGATAGCAATTCTTTGCTTTATTCCTTTGGCCAATGCTTTCGTAATGCTAGACATGCATCAAAAGAGCCTTTGAAGTTATTAATAATTTTGTTTGTTATTACTATTAGCATTTTTTAAGAAAGTTTCAAATTGTTTAGTTTAATCAATTTATACAATAGTGTACTGTATTTATACAATAATTATATAAATAAGAAAGAAAAATGGACTAAAAAGTCAGATAATTTATTCTACATTCATAAAAAAGTAGGCTGTATAGTTGATGATTAAGGATTTAAAATGATACAAGTCATGCTCCTACATTTTTATTATTATTTTATGAGTGTGAATTAAGAAGAAATAATATACTTTTTAAAATATGGTTTGAAAACATTATTTTTATATTTTTATCTATAATTTTCTTCAATTATTTTGTACTTAGTCTTGTGTGATATTTTTCTTAAAATTGAATATTTCTTTATCTTAGTTAAATTATAAGATCAAATGATAATATAATTTACTAGCTGAACCCAGCGGACGTAGTCTCGCCTTTCATTTTTCATTGACATAACAAAATAAAGCAATAAAAAGAATTATAGGAAAAAACCATTATTTATTAAATGAGTGCAAGAGGGTAAACAATATTTTTGGTCTTCTTATTTGGTGTATAAATGTAAAGGTTTTTTGTAGTGTGTGCTACACTCTCAAGGTGAAATGTAGAACTACAATAAATCAAAACATATACAGTACTGTTGTGAGAACTTCAATCTGCTTATGGCATGTGAAACTACATTAAACCACACAGTCATATGTTTTTTGTAAACAATTCAGATTCTCCATTTGAATAACATGGGATCTTTAGGAGCCCGTGGGGCGGGACCCTGTGGACGGATCTGCATCAAACTTCACAGAAACCATCTCTGGAGTATACAGGACAACATCCTAAAGTTTCATGGCGATCGGTTGGTTGGTTTGGCAACCCATTAACTTCAAACATATATATATATATATATATATATATATATACACACACACAAACATCCTCTTTTATAAATATAGATTCACTTAATGTTTACAAATGTTATAATTCCAATCTAAAATGTCAATATACTACAGTGAAACTTGGATAATTCGAACCTCAAGGGACCAATAAAAAAAATCGAATTAAAAAAGTTTTGAATAAAAGGCTTTCAAAATAAAATGATCATACTGTATATTCGGTTCAAACATTTTAATGAGAATAACATTGGTTGTTGTACATTCACGTTTTACAATACATTCACATTATACAGTACTGTATTACGTTATGTAGGCTAAACAGTACGGCCAAAAGAGTTAAAAACAATCATAAATACAGTACAGTACTGTAAAACAATTACTGTACACAATAATCATAACATTTAATGTACTGTACAGTGCACAAAATACATAATAAAACCATAAGAACGCTGTTCAAACATAGTAGGCCTATACAGTTATGTTACAGTATGTTGGTTCATAGAAATTAAATTTAACTTTTCTAAAGTAGTGGGAAGTCTGTACTTGTTTTCTAGAATTTCTAGAATTAAGTCTGTCAGTAATGGCAAAAGATTCTAACATATTCAGTGAAGAGAAAATTGAGTGACTTACATCATGTTTACTTTCAAAAAATCGTCTAAGTTCTGTGATGTGGTTCATTGCTTCGGCCGCACTCGGAACGTGAATTTCTTCCGCAACAGATGACTCATCGTCTTCATCACTCGATTCGTGGTCGCCATCTTGTTTATCAGTGTGGAGACCTTCAGCGATGATCTCTGCGTCGGTTACCTCACCACATACTGCAACATCTTCATCCACGTTCAGGAAATCTTCATACGAGATGGCAGGATCAGTCATGACATCCTCCCAGACGTCAACTGAAGGCGTCTTTTCTGCTACAATGGCATTGATATTTTCTGCAACCTCTTCCGCTTCAATGACATTGATATTTTCTGCAACCTCTTCCTTTTTTACAAAACAGCTTTTTTAAAACAGTTTTTGATAGTTTTGGGTGTTACATTGTCCCAAGCTTTCTTTCTGAGGCTTCAAGAATGTTTAGCTTGATTTTAAGGGCATCACATTCTTCAGTCAATATCTTCTCAACCAAAGATCGTCTGTAAAAATGCTTTAGATTTTTTACCATCCCCTGATCCATAGGCTAGATGACTGATGTCATATTGGCAGGGAAGAAAATAACTTACATTTTGCATTAATGGGATAGTGTTGTGTGCAGTACAGTTGTCGATCAACAAGATAACGGTTCGTTTTTCTTTTATGAACTTTCTGTCCAACTTCAACAGCCACTTTTCAAAAAGTTGACTAGTCATCCAAGCTTTTGCGCTGTTCACATACTCCACTGGTTTTGATTTCACGTTCTTGAAACACTGGGGATTAGCTGACTTGCCAATCATCAATAGAGGCAGCTTTTCGGACCCGTCCATATTTGCAGCAATCAGAAGGGTGATTCTTTCTTTGCTCAGTTTTCCCCCATGGCATTTGTCATCCTTAAATGCAAGAGTTTTGTCTGGGGTGCATTTAAAAAAAAGACCCGTTTCATCAACATTGAAGATGTCCCTTTCGTCTCTGTCCTGAATCATTTGCTCCAAATCTGTTTTCCATTGATTAGCTTCTTGCTGATAAACGGCCCCACTTTCCCCACAAATGTTTTTGAACGAAATTTGGTTGCATTCCTTAAAGCCATCTAGCCACCCTGTACTTGCTTTAAAATCATTTTTACCCATTTGCTTAGCAAATTGTTCAGCTTTGACTCTTACAAGCGGACCACTCAAGGGAATCTTCTTGTCCCTTGCTTGCTTGAACCATTTCAACACACAATTGTCCAAATCTGGGATCCCTTAGTCTTTTTCGGCCTTTACTGTTTTCACTTTCACTCATCAGAATTTTTTCTTTATTCTTCAAGTTGGTGGAAAGCGTGTTTGGAGGAATTCCAAAGTCCTTGGCGATCTCGGATTTTTTCTTTCTTCCCTTCTCTACTTCTTTAATCGCCGCTATTTTCTCTTCCAAAGTTAATGTCTTGTATGTTTGCTTTGGAGCCGACAACATTTTCCAGAACACACACGATGACACAGGCACGCACAAAAATAGGGGAAGAAATTCATCAATAAACAACTCCCAAAACTGTTCTCACACTACAGCCTCGGCTACGATACGAGCGACGGGTAATGCGTGGTGGGCGATAAGCGACACACAAGCGGCACGGCGAGGGTGGCTACCACACAGATGTCTAGCGAACTGTTCTCTCACTACGACACAGATGTCAGCGTTAGAATAGGCCGTGACGGACTGGTGGAGTCAGTTTGCAAAACAAAGGGTGAAAAGGGAAAGCGTGAGTGTGCATTGACCCCTTAGCCGCGTCGGACTGGGGCGGGCGAGGGAGGGTTGAGGGCAGGTACGGCCGGCCGGGCGATGCGTAACGGCTGGCTAAGGTCGTCACTGTACAATGGCTTTGGCACAAGCGCGTTTCCTGTTTTCCCGTCTAAAACTGACATCGGCTCCGCATTTTACCTCGAACAAAATTCAAACTATCCAAAATATAATTCGAATTAACCACGATTTTTTTACATTACTAGTATAGAAAATGCTAGGGACCATGATAAATATTCGAATTAAAGAGGATTTCGAATTAGAAAAGTTTGAATTATCCAGGTTTCACTGTATCATATTATTGCGTTGTCGCCCAGCCATACAAAGAAAGGATGTTGATAAAATCTTGTTAAAAAGGTATATTTTTTTCTGGAATAAGCTGATAAAACATATATTCTATTTTTCTATTTATTTCAACATATTGTACATTTAAATTTTGTATTAGTTAGGAAATTATTACTTTGTTATCAGAAGGCCTGAAGAATAAAATTTTGTTTTATTGAATATTTTGATTATTTATGTTGATTTAAAACTGTTAGTATCTTTTTTATCACGGTAAAAAGATACACATGTGATCAATAATTCCTAAGTTAATTAGTCAATAGTCAATTTTTTATTCACATAACGTTTACAATACATCAAAAGCTGAAAAAAGCAGGTGTATAGTTAGTCAAAAATAATAATAACAAAGTTGTCTTAAAATTACAATAAACGACACAAATTACTAATTTAAAGTATGATACTGTAATGTAATATTACAAAACATCTTCCAAGAACTCTTTTACACTATAATAAGCTTTATTGACAAGCAGTATAGTAACTTCTTTTTTAAATAAACTTTTCAATAGACTTAATTTTTTGTGGGATTTTATTATATAATTTTCTTCCAAAATAATGAGGCAGTTTTTCTAGAGAAGCAAGCCTGTGAATGGGCAGCTGAAAATCATGTTTGTTTCTAGTCCACAATTATGGTAGTTATTTTCATTCATAACATTTTCAAAATTATTTTTGACAAATAGTTAACTTTTTAAAATGTATAAAGAAGGTAGTGTTAAAAGTTTAAGTTCAGTAAATATTGTTCTACAAGATTTGTTATTGTCAGAGAAGATCATAATTCTAAGAATTTTTTTGAATTTTGAAAATGGTTTCAGCATTTTAGCTGTTACCCCAGAACTCTATTCCATATTACATCCTTGAAACAAATAACGAAAAATATACTATTAACTTCGTTTTAAGGTCAGTTGTATTCTGTAGAATTTGTATCTGAAAACTACCATTGTACATGTATGGGCGAGCGGGTGGGTCACTACCACTGTACGTGTACGGGTGGGTCACTGCCATTGTACATGTATGGGTGGGCGGGTGGGTAATTACCATTGTACGTGTATGGGTAGGCGGGTGGGTAATTACCATTATACGTGTATGAGTGGGTGAGTGGGTCACTACCACTGTACGTGTATAGGTAGGCGGGTGGGTCAATACCATTGTACGTATACGGGTGGGTCAAAACCACTGGAAGTTAAAAAGCTTTTATTTTTGTTTAATTTTTTTAAATTATCTTGTGGTACGCTTATATTCTTAAATAGTATTTAGTACTCCTTGGTGAACCACTGACATAATTTCCATGGAAACACACATAGTAAACAGTAATATATTATTAAACTGATTTATTGAGACCTTTTGCTAAACTACATATATGCTCATTTCAATTAAAATTATTTTGTATCTTCATTCCTAAAAATGTTGTAGAATTAATCTTCTTTATATCTGTACCCTTAAAACTTATTCGTGAATCATAATTTCCCAAATTTTGGCTTGTCTTAAAATGCATTATTTGAATTTTTGTGCAATTTAGTGTAAGACCATTGGCCGTAAACCAACTGTTAAGTTCTTAAAAAATACTGTTCAATAAATTTTGTAATTTACTAGAATTTTAGATTTCAGTAAGGCAGTGGTATCATCTGCATATAATATGAGTTTGGAAAGAAGGTTAGAAGGCAGATCATTAACATATATTAGAAATAAAATAGGCCCCAATATTGATCCCTGGGGAACACCACAGTGACATTTTTCCAGTTTGAAAAATATTTAATTGTTTTTAAATATTACTGTTCTTTGGAATCGATGTGTTAAGTAAGATTTCAGCCAATTCAAAGATATTTCAGTAATATTTTAATGTTTGAGTTTTGACAATAAGATATCATGCATTACCCAGTCAAATGCTTTAGAAAGATCACAGAAAATCCCAGCTACACTCTCCGATCTGTCCAAGCTATATCCAACTTCCCTCAGAAGATCTGCTATTGCAAAAGCTGTATTTCTCCCTGACCTAAATCCATATTTCTCATTTAAAAAAATATTAGTGTCAAAAAAATCAGATAACTAATCAAAAGCTATTTTTTCAAACACTTTAGAAACTGCTGGCAAAACTGACACAGGTCGATAGTTTTCGGGTAAAGTTTTATTTCCCTTTTTAAAAAGAGGCTTGATTTCTGCAAATTTTATAATTGACTAGCTGTACCCGCCCGCTTCGCCGGTCATAATATTGAGTTTGATTGGTGAAATGTAGAACTACAATAAATCAAAACATATACAGTACTGTTGTTGTGAGAACTTCAATCTGCTTATGGCATATGAAACTACATTAAACCACACAGTCATATGTTTTTTGTAAACAATTCAGATTCTCCATTTGAATAACATGGGATCTTTAGGAGCCCGTGGGTCGGGACCCTGTGGACGGATCTGCATCAAACTTCACAGAAACCATCTCGGGAGTATACAGGACAACATCCTAAAGTTTCATGGCGATCGGTTGGATGGTTTGGCAGCGCATAAACTTCAAACATATATATATATATATATATATATATATATATACAAACATCCTCTTTTATAAATATAGATAAGGGAAATCCCACTTTGAACAGACTGATAATTATCAAACTTAAAGGTTCTGCAACAATTTTTGTTCTTCTAAGTACTTTTGTAGGTATTTCATCCCAGCCTGCAGATATTATATTTTTAAAGACAAAATTATTTTTCAGTTTGTTTACTTGAGATCGGTTTGAAAACAAAAGGTGGAATATTGATGTCTAAGGTAAATTTTTTAAAATTATCCTAAACATTATTTAAATCGAAATTGGGCATATTTTTGTTTGCTACCTGAGTAAATTTTTCATTGAAATGATTAGCTATATTGAGTATCAGGGTATTTTATATAAATATAGTTATGAATGATAAAACACAGAGATTATATTAATCTGTGTCTTCATATTTATTCTCAACAGGTTTTATCACTTTAGTGTCAATAACACTAGCAAAATGGGATACATCTTTTTTAAGAAGTAAATTTTAGATTTCTTTTTTAAATTGATGTGTGATTAATTAAGAGAAGTCTTTATTTTCAATAGCTGTTGTGTCTTTTTCTGCTAATATTATAATGCATATGATTTCACCCTTAGAAAATAAATTATTTTTTTGTAATTGCTATATCTTTTTGACAGATCAAGACAGGTGCACCATGCAGATCTGAACGATTGGCCAAATACAACCAGATTCTGCGTATTGAAGAAGAATTGGGTGCAGGCGCCAAGTTCGCAGGAAAGAACTTCCGAAAACCTTCGTAAACAACTGGTCTCTGTCTGACACCGGTATTAAAGTACCAATGCCTAAGTGGTTTTCTGCCCCTTTTATTTGCACAGGGTTTACTCTTCTTATAAACCTATTTATTATTCTTTTCCTGCAGTTGATGAGAGTAGACAATAAAAAGTGTAACTCCAAAGCTTTATTTCTAAGTAATTTATTTAGTAAAATGATTCTATTTGTTTTTCATATAAAATTTTAATTATTATCTGTATATTGGTATTAAAATGTATGTATGTGAAGAGACGTAAGAATAAAATTGTGAATGTTGTTGAAATGTGTTCCAATTCAACCAATCCTTGGGAACTCCAACCATACCCTGTAGTTTTGAGCATTATCTACTAAAAAAAACGCTAGTTAATTCTTTTAGGTTTAGGAGGAAAATTTATGCTTGCATAAATTATTGTAAAGTGGACTGCTAGGGCTTTACACAGCTCATACTTTTTAATGCTGGCAATAACTGCTTCAAGTACTGACAACAGTTGGTCTATTCACCCTCCCATTGGTCACAATAACTTGGTGGCCCATCCACACTGCTACCTGTAACGTCACTTGGTGGGCTATCTGCTCTCTCTATGGTCATGACTTGGTGAACCACGCACCCTCTCATTGGTCATAACACTTGGTGGCCCATCCACACTGCTACTGTAACCTCACTTGGTGGGCTATCTGCTCTCTCTATGGTCATGACTTGGTGAACCACTCACCCTCCCATTTGTCACAACACGATAGCCCACCCAACCTACTACCTGTCATGACACTTGGTGGGCTATCTACTCCCTCATTGGTCATGACTCTTGGTTATCCACTCACCAATGGGTAATGGGTAATCAATAACACTGTACGTGTATGGGTAGGCGGGTGAGGCCGAGTAGCACCTCATTTTAAAGGTCTTTGGTTTAAGAATACAATACCACAAAAGTGACTTAAAGGTTTCATGACCTAATTTGCATGATTTTCCCAAGTACATTTGTTAGACTATTTACTTAACCTTTATTTGGTTTGTGAATTTTGTTGGTTTACTATATATATATTTATTAAGCAAACGTAATGGGTCACAACACTTGGTGGCCCATCCACCCTGCTACCTGTAACGTCACTTGGTGTACTATCTGCCCTCTCTATGGTCATGACTTGGTGAACCATTCACCTTCCCATTGGTCACAACACTTGGTGGCCCATCCACCCCGCTACCTGTCACAACATTTGGTGGGCTAACTGCTCTCTCATTGCTCATGACTCTTTGTGATCCAGCAATGAGAGATTGTTACAACTTTTAAATGTGATTTGTTTGCAGTCTAGAAATCGTTCATGAGAGTAAAAACTCACCACTGGTGCATTGGTACCAGGCAGAGATTGTAATAACTCAACTAAAAGCTTAAGGTTACCACATGATACTTGTTTTACTCAACCCAACGCTGATCAACGGGAATCTTTAACTCTCGCCACTTAATGATTTTTTTCTTCATTCCCAAAGTTTTTTAAGCAGTTTTAAGCACGTTGTCATCAATTTAAATAAATAGAATTTCAAAGGGTAAATTTATTCATTAGCAACTTGACCCCTGGAAAAAATTCCTCTCCATAATTTCCCAATTCAGCTTCTATAATTTATTCTTTTAAGATATTTATAATCAAAGTTTATTTATTAAATTTAAATTTATCGGTTTTTATTCAATAGCTTAAAAATTAATAACAGCTTTATTGGATTTGTTTAAAAAACTCAAGTTAGGACATAGATAAAGGATTTTTACCTCAAATTGCATTTTCCCAAACTGGAACTTCTATCAGATAGAACCAACCAAGTTCCTCAAAATGTCAGGCAAATTGCTTTAGATATTTTATGCAGGTATTGTTAAGCCCAACTGCAGCACTTACAAAACTTGACTGAACATTGGCATCAAGTTTTTTCACTGATGACTGTAAAAAATGTGACATGAAAGAAGTGCGCCTTCTTTCTTCATACTTTTTTGTTAGATCAGAGAGAACGATGGCTACTTGCACAGCATTTATGTGTTGGCCCTCGACTTGTGAAACAGCCTGATGGAAGAAAGCTGCTTGGCTATAAAAAATACAACCAAAGGTCGGCTGTTGGTTTTCCAAAAAACCTTTGTATGTTTTGGACACTTCATTTGCCAAAAACTGATTTTAAGGGCCCAGGCAGCAGGCATTTACTCAGCAGCAAGCATCAATGCTAACCACCCAGTTTTGTTGAAACAGCAGTTTCTGATGCTCAACACTAACTTCCTTACATAACTTTAAAACTTCCACCAGCTCTGTGTAGGTGTGAAAAGGCAAAAACAACTTTACAATTACCGTTTCAACATCAATTTGGAAGTCATTCTCCAGCTGTCTGAAAGGTATTAATAATTATTTGTGCCGCACAACCAATGCCAAAGATGTCATCATTGATAACTGATTCACTTTGGGAAAGACATTGTTTCAGGCATTTTTAACACCAACAATTACTTAGACACAATATTAACATCAGTAACACAATTTTACTTGTGAAAATGAAAAAGACGACAAAAGAACTAACCTCAAAACAACTCTTGCAGCCACACCATATGAATCTAAACAAACCCAAGCAGTGGGTGCTGATTTTTTAAGCTTGCTATATTATGATTAATATGAGATAAAGTTCATTAATTTCTTTTATTGATATAATCATTGAAATGTATCAACCTAATATTCATTGGTTGAGATATTTTGAAGTTGAGCTAGTATAGTTTTTGATTCAATGCTGAAAATGATCGTCTTGTTTACTTTTTCTACATAAGAATATTGTAATTTGATTTATTGATTCCCTCTGATGTAATTTCAATAAATAACTGTTCAGAGGTGGTGTGTAACATGATGTTTAGTTTGGAACATTATACTATTTTATCACAAGTATAAAAACAATTCCTACTAAAAGATTTTAAAATTGTCTCTTGATTTGTATGGACTACAATTTTAGGGAGTTCCGTGATGATAACAGTTAGCACCAGATGTGGTCCACAGTATATGGGTCAGTTCTTGATAAATTAACTGGCACTTCCTTTCCTCTTTCCATGTTTTATCTCTGGCTTCTAAGAAGCATGCATCCGCCTTTTTTGTGAAACTGCTCTTTTTGGTTTTTCCATGACTGTTATGATGTTTAAAATATTTTTTATTCATTAAATAGCATTTATTATGAAACCTCAATTATAATATGCAACAGACTAAAATGCCGGATGTTTCCTTGTATTGGCATTATTTTGTTTGGTATTTTAACAACTTTAAATTGTTTATTCACACTGAATTTTGGAAGAAAACTTATACTTAAGTTTTTTTTCTAACAAATTGAAATTATTTTGATTTCTAAGCAAATGGAGCCAAAAAATATAAATCAAGCTAAAACATTAAACTTTGGTAATAAAATAACTACATTTTGGAAGGACGATTGTTTTCTAATTTAAAAATGAAAAACAATATAACAGGTATGCAAAGTTATTCGTTATTTTTGGTAAGCATGTTGAAAAAACCTGTACTAAATTTTCTTGGTTTTAAAATAGGTCAAAAGTTAACCTGGCACAAATTTTGTCAATGTAATATCCCTGAATATTTTACAATTATATAACAATCTAATGGTGTCTGTATGTGTATGTGTGTTACTCAATCACATAAAAACTACTGGACCAATTCAGCTGAAGTTTTGCATGGACATTCTTAGGGTCTCTGGTTAACACATAGGCCTATATTTTGAAATTCCATCAGAGCACTGCTCCAGAGGCTCTAAGAAGTGTCAATGTAAGCTCTATGGCAATACCGATTTGACAATTAGTTGTTCATATTAGTTTCATTAATCAGCTGTTGGAATAAACAAACAACTCACACAGTTCTGAAGTAAATACTGTACCGAACCTAACCACAAGACTTTTGCATTATTCAGATGCCAGTAAGTACATACCATACCTAACTTTCAAGACAATAAGTGGTTACAGTTTGATACATACTATTAATCAACGTAAACCCTGTATGAAGGACGGGTACTGGGCTATACTCCAGCTGTTCTAACTTTACCTCTGAGGGGAGCACAACATGGCAACATTGTATATCTTGAGCACTTGGCTCCTTCCTGTCCCATGGCTGATTTGTTTAAGGTCTAGATAAATCACAACTAGGGCCTGATAGTTTTTATAAGTTAAATTTGTCCGATTGACTTCGTTTTTTGATATTTGCAAACAGTAAAAAAAGTACTTCCCAGTTAAACACTAAAAAGATTTTAATTCCCATAAAAAAAATAATAAAATTGTACCTTCGTATATTCTTCCCAATTGTGAGTCACCGGATGTAAAATTTATAGGAGGGCTGTGGCAGTCTGGGTGCGACGCTGCCTATGTTTTTCCAGCTTAGCCCGCAAACCTCAGAAGTAAAGTTAGAACGGCTGGACTAACTTTTTTCAATACATTTCTCATAAAGTATTTAAATAAATTATAAATAAAAATTTATTGAAATAAAATACATTAAAGTGTTTCAATTAAATTTCTCATTTGATTGAATATTTGTGCTAGAAATTTGATTAGTCAGGCATGTCCTTACTGATGGATTAAACTACATTTACAAACTTGAGGTTAAAAGTAAAATCTTCTTTGACAAACAAAATTTACTGTTGGAGCAGAAATTATGTGCACCCGAGTTTGAAGGTTGATTTCTAAGGAAAAGAGGCTTATGAAAATCTAATCACACCATTGTTTTCTCTGTTTAATTTAACGTTATTACATATATATTTTAAAATTTAACTAGTAGTTTTAATAATTTCTATCCCAATTTTAATAAAAAAAGTACAGGAATTTTAACTCGTTTTCACTGTACATCAAATTTAGACCGTTAATACTCCAACACCTGTTAATGTATCACATTCATCTTATAATATCTGGTTGTTAGGAATGTTTTCTATGAGTTTATAAATTTTAGAAGTTTAATTTTCGAGAAGATAAGTTCTCAATTCCCTGAAACATTGTTTTTGTGGCTTCTAGAGGTCTTAAAATTAAGTACTTGGTTTTATTGTAATTTTTTGACATGTAGAGTTACGATACATTACTTTCATATGTATAAGTAAATGCATTGATAAAATGTATTGATTTAAATATATAAATTTAAATTTATTTTATATTGATTTAAATCAATTTAAAATTACTGCATTTACTTACACATATATGAAAGTAATGTATCATAGCTAAGGACTACAAGACCAAGTACTTAATTTTACGAACACTAGAATCCAAGAAAACAATGTTTCAGGGAATTGATAAGAACTTTTTTTCCCGAAAAGTTAAAATTCTAATATTTATAAAACTTTTAGAAAAGTTTCCATTCATCCTATTAAAATATGAATGTAGTACATTAACAGGTTTTTAGTAATAACGGTGTAAATTTTATGAACAATTAAAACGAGTTCAAATTTAAATACTTTTTTGTCCCAACTAGGATATAAATTATTTAAACTTGTATTAAAATTTAAAAATACATGTGTCATAAAGTACAATTAAAGGAGGAAAATAATGGTGTTATTATATTTTCTGTAGGTATCTTAGTTCCTTAGAAAACAACTTTCAAACTCGGGTGCATATAATTTCTGTGTTGACAGTAGTAAGTAAAATTTATTGCATTGCATTGCCTGTTCTCTAATAACTGCTGTAACTAGGCTTTGTCAAAAAGTCTGAAAAACCTTAAAAAACAGCACATATTTAGTTGACAAATGTTGCAGGCCAGTAAGTGATCGAGACAGTTAAAGAATCAGTTAGGCTTTCTGAAGACCTTCAAGATTATTTTAGAGTGGTGAACTTAAAACAGATATGAAGTGGGTGAACATATCATCTTGCATGAAATGGGATATATTAAGATGTTAATATGCTGCTGATGTTTGATACCAAAACTGTACTGGTTGAGTAGTAAAAGGCATTTCAACCAGGAAAATAAATTATTCGTAGTAAGTAAACAAATATTGGCTATTATTAATTTAACATCATACCATTGAAAAAGTGGTCAAGTTAAGGAAACACTGTTCTGTTTTTAAATATCAATACCTAATCACCACTATTTATATTTTTTAGTTTGTTTACAAGTATTTAAAATTTAATTACTTGCTATTTGATGAAAAAAATGATTGCCCAGTCATAAAAGCTTAGCATCCAATTTAGATTATTTATAAACTTTAAAAATAAAGAAATGTATATACCCCTTTCAAATTGACCCGTTTCTGATCTCTGCCATCCATATAGCTGCACTTTCGTTTTATATAAACAAGTTCATAAACCCAAGCTTCTGTATTACAGTAGAACCCCGCAAATCCGAACTAATTGGGGGGACAGCTTGTTCGGATTCCGAAAAGTTCGGATTATCCGAAAAATAGCGTACAGAGTTACTGTACTAACATTAGCACAGTTGTTCAACGTTAACTGACGTTCATCACACCCTTCAGAAAAAGAACTGACATGTGGTGAAATTAGGGCTGTTTTCTTGCCACCAAATGTTACTCTATTATTGCAGCCAATGGACCAGGGTGTCCTGCAGTTTATAAAACTTTATTATAGAAAACATTTGGTACGGACATTTCTATCAGATGAAGAAAGTTCCATCACTGACATCCTGAAAAGAATCACGATAAAAGATGTAATTTATTGGGTGGCTGAAGCCTGGGACAACTGTCCTGAAACTTTGATTAAAAAGTCGTGGAAGAAGCTGTGGCCAGATTTACAATTTGAAGAAACAGCATTTTCAAGCTCCACTACAAAATGACCTCCTAGATGTCGTTCAAAAACTTCCAGGATGTGAAGAAGATGGAGAAAATGATGTCATAGAATGGGTTGGTGTTGACGATAATGGCCACCAAGAATACAATGATGAGTAAATCGTAAATTTGGTTCAACCTCAAAGCCCTAATGAAGACGAAGAAAGCGAGGAAGAAATTTCCCAACTAGATCGAGTGTCACACGCAGATACCACTAAAGCCCTGGATGTGGCTCTACTATATGTGGAGCAGAGCCCTGCTGCGTTACCAGCTGACGTAATGTTTATGCGTAGATGGCTTAACATTGCCGCTTCTAGTCGCTACACATCTATGCGTCAGAAGAAAGTTACAGAGTTCTTTAACCCTACAAGTGATGATCATTTTTCTCCTCAGTGATAGCCCATTTTTCGCTGTCGCGTAGACTTATTTTGATAATTACATAATAAATTGAAACAAGCCCTTATATATAACATGTTATATATCAAAATGTTCAAAATGAAATTCTTTATAAGATGCAAAAATAAAATAAAAACTTACCTTAAATTTTTTTGAAGATATCACTGTGTAAGTATCATAAAAAAGTTTTTCCAAATTTTTTTTCATTTTTGAGCTCACACAGTTTTTTATAATAAGTTATTATAGAAATTCCAAGATATACAAAAGATTTCAAATTTCATACTGAAAAGAATGATATATAACAATAGCTCTTATGTACAAGAAAGTGATTACTATAGCACGACAAAACAAAAAATGGTAAAGTCAGAAAATGTAGAAAAATGTGACTTCATGTAAATAAATTTTCCTTTCCATATTTTCCATCACTGTTAGTGTTTGAACGGTATAGAGGAATGATAAATATAACTATTCTGCTTTAGTTTAGTATAAAAAATAACCGGATCGGACTATAAATAGTGACGGTAGGGCGCGTTTACGAAACGACACGCTCCGTGTCGTTATCACTTCACAAGGGCGTAATAACGACACGGACCGTGTCGTTATCACTTGGAGGGTTAAGAACACATCTTAATCTTTTATATTTTTATACTGTATTTTATCTAACGTTGTATTCATGTATTCATTCTGTACTATACTGTATTTCAAGTTCAATTATAAACCATGTTAACGATGTTGAAGGTGTTTTTGTAAATTAAAATTATGTTTTTACGTTTTTGTCTGTTATTTCAGTCCCGTTTTTGCGACTCCAAATTTACTAAATACAGTATTTTAACTTGTTAAAAAAAAATTTTCCAATCCCCTTCAGTTCGGATTTGCCGAAAATTCGGATTTGTGGGGTTCGGATTTGCGGGGTTCTACTGTATCTGTAAAATTATTCACCCAAGTTTCAAGTCATTATTTCCCCCACTATTGAGGTTTCATTGATTTAGGAAAAATTCAATTGTTTTATTAGCTTCTTACATCAATATTTATTTTTGAGTTTCATTTCCGGACTTGTTTATTTTACCTAGGGTGAAATTTTGACCTGCTCAGTGACCAGATTTCCTATCAGCAAATTTGCTCACTTCCTTGTGTCTTCATCATCTCTCTATTCTAAATCAATTTATCCTTCAAGCATCTTTAGGTCTTCCTAAAAATGTCTTCTACAATTTTTTTACGTTTTCTTTTTTTCCTATGAGGTGTCCTCGAACTTCTTGCTGATGTCAGGTTTATTTATTCAAAGAGTTCAGATTTCCTATTTGTGTTAAGGCACATACATACACACACCAATATATTTTTATTAAATCACATAGTACAATGAGCTGATTCAGTTCCTATTAAAATTTAATATATTATTCATATCATTAACTTTAGATTGTCCAACATGCATAGCAAAAAAGTCATCTAAAGAAAAAAATTACTTTACTAAAGTAATTAAAAAATTACTTTAATACTTTATCTAAAGAAAAAAATTACTTTAATAATAAAAAATTAGTCCTGGCAGAATCTGCTTTAGAAAGGCCATTTTGAGAAGATACATTTTTGTTGAAATGTCCAGAATAACTCAAAGAACAATAACTTTGGTTCCCATCTGACGGAAAAGTGCAACTTAAGGTGTGAAAAACAAAATGTGATGTTTACCTTAAAAGAATGAATAAATATATTTTGCACTTTTCTTGACTATTATAAATTTCAATCGTTATCATAAAAGGAAAATTTGCTGAACAAAAAGTTTCGCAATTATTTTTTACAAAATGTAAGACTATTTAGGAATGCTAAAAATTAAAATTGTTATTTTTGTCATTTATTGATTTATTATTTAGTACCATAACATTTATGAAAAAACCACTTGTTTTTATTAATTTTTTTGGACCTTTTTGCTTGTACCTATGACTTCCATATTCAGAAAAAACTTTTTTTGAGTAACAAGAACACATAAAATTTGGAATAAATTGACTAAATATTTGTTTAACAATAATTTTTTAGTTTAAATAAAAAAAAAAAAAAATTGTTATAAATGTTATAAGTTTCAGAAAATTGATCCAAATGAAAAGCTGGTTTTGTTATTTACACTAGAGCACTTAAGCTTCCAAACAGCATCTGAGTTTTTTTATATAAGTTAATTAGGCAAGCCTATTTGGCAAGGAATTTTTTCAAAATTTTAATTTATTTTTCATAAAAACCTTTAGAATAACTGATATGTTGCATAGTTAGAACAGTTTCTTTACATTGTTTGGTGTTTTTAGCTTATGGCATCGCAACTTTTTAAAAAAATTAATCAAAATTGGTACATTAGAAAGTGAGGTATTCGGAATTATTAAGCATGTTGCTGATTTGACTCTTGTAATCAGTTTTTCAGCAAGCATGAGAGACTACATTACCCCCACCACCACTTTTCACAACTTTAATGCTTTTAAACATTTATTTTTTTGATGGTTTTTTAATGATTTAATATATGAAATATTTTACAATGGTTATCATAGAACGTACTTGACAATAAGAAGCCATTCTGGCTAGAATAAATACATTATTTAGTTTTAAATTATTGAAATAGACATATGTATATATAAGCAATCACCCGATAATTTAAATAAAATGTATAACTATTTATAGAATAATTCATATGTACTTTATTTAATTAGAATTATTTAGTATTGTAATAAAACTATTTATTTCAATCACTAATCCAAATTCTAAATTCATTTCTAAAAAACATTTATTATAATACAGCTCAAAATTAATTCACAACTATTTTCCAAAACACACAAGTACAAACGAAGGATCCAAAATAATTGAGAAAAAAGTTGCTTTCCCTAATTTTTGTATTAATAATAACAACAACAGTTTTGTAGCTTTTCTAAATAATTTCACGCTATGTAAAATTTAAGTATTTAACTTTTTTATTCTGAAAGTTTTCCTTCTACGATTAGAATTTATCAAGTTACTGATGAGAAAAGATAAAAATATTCTGTTTTTTAAAGAAAATGTCTCATTTTAATTTTTCACACCTTAACCCTTTGGGGACTGACTATATATCGTCATTTACGTTTTTTCCTTTGAGGACCGAAATGACGAAATATGGTCACTACTAAATTCCTGTTGAGAAGCGACTGACAATATCCCGTCATTCGAAGTTTGTTACATGTAACATCTAACATCCAATTTACCGCTTACATAACTTGTACGTCTTTGGGATAATACGCAGAGGTTCGGGAATGTTTTTTAACGTCTGGAACCAGCTGTTGGAATATAATGTCAATGAAAAGAACTGACAATAATAGACAGATAGTTAATTTTAACAGATGAATCTGACAGTATTAACAAAATATTTCATGCTATAATTTTTTTTATTTTCAATCCGATTGTTATAATTTTTTTTTCTGTGTTTGTAGGTGATTAAGTTAGACTTCAATAACACAGTTTCCCACAAGTAAAATATTTTTGTCGAGCTGTAAGCGTACAAAAAACAATAAATACATTTTTAAAACAAAACACTTTTTTGAAAAAATATAAATATTTAAAAATTATGAAATTACTTTTAGACATTTATTCTGATAAAGTACTTAATTACAAACATTCTGGTCAAAGAAGTACCCTTGTATCTTTATTAGAACAGATTTTATAAATAAATGTATAATTTATTATAAATAAATAAATAATTATAAATAAATTATAAATAAATAAAATTATTATAAATAAATAAATGTATAAAGACTGGTGTTTCTTCAAACGTTCAGCCTAAATATTTTACATGTTGCACTTGAAAAGTGAGGGAAAAAAGTTAGCACTTTTTGTCTATCCTCAAAGGGTTAAGTTAGACTTTCTCACCAGGTGGGAACCAAAGTCTTTGTTCCTTGAGTTATTCCGTAAATATTTTAGCAACATTTTATGTCCTCTCAAAATGTCCAAAATTCAAACTATATTACAGATCCTGCCTGAATATACACAATATCTTAATTTTAAAAAGCACAACATTTTTTGATATTTTACATTTTAATATTTTAGTATTACACCTTTTAATATTTTTAAATTCATTCATTAATTAATCAAACAATCTTTTCCCTTGACAATATTTTTAACTTAAGTGAAGTTAGTTTATGGATTGAAAATAATAACTATAATAAAACACCAAGATGGTCTGTCTTTAACTATATTAAAAATGAAAAATCTATAATCTGGACTCGAATATAAGTACTACATTTAATATTCGAAAATATGAAAACCATGGTTCATAATTTCATTATTCTTGGGAAACAGAAGCTTCAAAATTATTGCATGTGCCATAACCTACCAGAACAGAAGTTTCAACTTGATGAATAATCAACTATATTCAAAATATATAAATCATTTTGTACGGTTGACTAAAAATAATCAAGGTACAAGTGTTCATAGAAAGAAATCAAGGTTTTTATTAATTGTTTAAAGCGAAAAATCTTGACTTACTTGAAACAAGTCTGTTTGTTGATAAAGAGCATAAAATGAACAAGGGAGCTGAAATTCAAGAGAACATTGATCTATCAGCCCTGGAAACCAAAACTGATATTTGGTAGATGCTCAGTCCTTCTGTCAGGAGATGATTTGCTCTACTTAACCCTGGTAACACAATTCAGTTCACTTCCATTCAGTTGTTCACAATTATGACTCAGCAATATATTTTTATATTACATGTATTTTATTATTGTAAATATTATTTCTTAATTTCGTTATAAAAGTGTCCATGAGGTGATTATTATATTTATTGATATTGTAAAAATGTATTATATTCATTGATTTTTTCATGAATTTATTGATGTTTCTATATTATTTTCTAGTTATTACTATTAAATTTTAAGAGGGTTAATTAATTGCCTTTTGTCTTTTGTGATGTCATCAAACTCTCTCTTTAATACAACCAACTGCAACTTGGCAATTAATTAATGTACTATAATTCAAACAAATAGATTCTCGTGCATTAACAGAACCTTTACCAAAACTGATAATTATGAATTCTTGGTAAAAATTGAATTCAATCCAAAATCTAGACATGGAAGTTAGTGATAAGTTATCATTGCAGCGTCCTGTGGCAAAAATGAGTACGTTCGCAACTCTACCGGCATTGCGTGTCTGGCTGACCGCTCGACACCATGTTCTCTCCTCTCTGGCTTTGTGGCCTTCTGGCCATAACTGGCAAGATTGCTGCATATGGGTTTGAAGGGGAACTCAATCCATACTTCGATGGTCAATTGCGAGAAATTCCTTCAGGAGGAGTTAACCAAATTATTCAACACAGGTAACAGAAAGTTATCCGTACTTTTATTAAAATTATTATTCAAAATTTATTACATTGTGTATCGTATGAAATATGCATCTCAAACATTGAACTACTTTTACAGTTTTACAAATTAAAAAATACTTAATTTAATTCAATTTAAATTGAATTTAATTCAATTTAAATTGAATTTAATTCAATTTAAATTAAGTGATTACTTAATATTTTAATAAAAAATAAAGTTTAATGAGTCAGTTCTTTTTAACTTTGTTTATAAAACTTTAAAATTTTGTATTATAAACAAATCTTACTCCTGTCACTTATTTTATAGCATAATGATTTATTGAATTGCAAGATAAATTTTAATAATTATCAACAGCGTAAAATAAATGTTAAAAAATACAAAACAATAAATAAAAGTGTTTGCTGTTCCTATTCACAAACCTTCAATATTTGGTTGATGAATGTACATTTTTCTTATATCAAACTAAGATTTTGTTTCATTTAAATTATGAAACAGAATCACAAACTGGATTGAGATTAGATAATTAATTAAAAGCCTGTCATATAAAACTTATACAGTACATTAAGATTTCTGTTCTCTGAGAATAATCTCACCTAATGAATAACACTAATTTAGTAATTGATTAAAAATAACTAGATATTTCTGTCAATAGTCATTCTCTTAAGATTGACATTTTCACACAACATCTACTTATGATTTTATTTTCGATCATATACTTTATGAAAATTAATTCTTTTATTTCCTTCATTTTATGTAACCCTTATGATATTTTTTTTTCTGTGGAATGAAAATAACAATAATTCTTGTCTTCAAGTGAGAATGTTGAATGATGGACAGGTTCATAAAACTCGTAAAGAGTTTGTATCATTTACAAAATATCATTAATAGTATGTTTTATTTCCCTAATCAATCCTTCATCTGTCAGTTTTTGCTACTGACTGGTATTGTGACTTTTATTGCATATTATTGCATAAATGTAAGAAAAAATAAGAACTAAGATAATGTCATTGTTTTTAAAGGTAATCTATATAAACAGTACACTAAACTAAAAAAGGCTTAATGCCATTTAATATTTTATAAAACACGTAAATTAAATAGTAATAAAGATCGATTTCTAAGTCTACTTAAGAATTAAAAGAAAAGGGAAGAAAAATAACTTTTTATGACTAACTTGAACAGAATTTTCTAGTTTCCAAACTATGACTAATATATCTAAATAGGTCTAATATGTCTGGATTTTATAATCTTGGTTAAGTCTATAAACCAAAACTTAGACATTGACTAGACCTTGTTCATTGTCTTTAATGCTTCAAACCCCTTTATTTATCTTATTTAAACATTAGACATCCAACAAATATGATTTCTAGATATTTTGAATGCTAAGTAAGTTCTTTGATTCAAAGAGTTTATTAATCTAACAAAGTTCTGACACTCAACGCTGTCAATACTTTAGCTTACATGTACTATTTCATTTATCTTAAAAATGCACAGAAATTAGACATATGTAAGAAGGGTCAGTACATATTTACTCTTACATTTCAGTAGATGCATGTACATAAAATACTTGGAATATTGTTTAATTTTAGTACAGTTGTAAGATAAATCCCTCCTTTTTTTAAACATAATCGTTGAAAAATAAATGTTGTGTTTAAAGTAATTGCAGGAGGCATTTATATGCAAAGTAAATATAAACAACATTATTTCCCATCAATTTTTGAAAAAAAGGGGGCATTCTTGTATGTTCATACAAATCTGTCTCCAGTGGACAAAATTTTTAAAGGGCTATTATTTGGAAGTTCTTAAGACATTTAGTCACTTTATAAACAAATCAATTGTAATATTAGTATAAGATGTAGAAATGAGATAAATGTTGTATCATGGCCAAATCTACAACAAAGGGTGGCTCATGAAGAGTTTACAGTATTATTTTGTTACTTTCTTTGGATCTACATTTTATTTTAGCAAATTTTTCTTGACTCGCCCATATTGTGAATAAATATAGTGTTTAAAGTAAGGTAGTATAAAAGTATTCAATAATATAATTAATTGTGTTATTACTTTTTCACATACAAAAATTATTAAATTATTTTCTTTGTATTAAAAATAAAACTACCCCAAAGCTAATCAGGGTAGAGAAGATATATGCATTAACTGCTACTTTTTAAATTTTAATAAAAGTTGAATATTCATTATGCTCTCCTATTAAAGAAATTATAATTCTTTGTCAAAATAATTTCAACTTGGAGTAAAAAAGTTAATTACAATTATCATGAATGTACAGTGGTACTGAAGAAGATATCAAGAAGATGTAACTTTTATAAATTTTTGTAGACAGTTAGGATAGATATGGTATAATATGAGTGTCAATTTTCAATCTGTATCATTTTATTAGAAAAAATTACTGTTGGAAAATCCGTAATGCCTAATCTGAGTTGTACAGTGTGGAAAACTTAATTATTAGGTAAAACCAGCAAATTCCTAGTGGACTGTCACTTATAAGATGTAAATGAAGATTGTAGAGCTCATTGCAGACCTTTGCTTACTAAATTTGAGTTAAAAACTGAAATGAATTTTTATATTTTTTTACTTAGCCTTGTATAGTTTAGATAATGGTGAAATAGTTAAATAAAATAATAAATTACACAATTATGATACATGGAATAAAAACAAAGATGTGACCGAGTATAGTAGGTTGAGCAAAACTCTGTCCAGTCATACAGTTGTTTGGTTAACAGTTTATAGTAAGCTTATTCATCTAATTAATGTATGTCCAAAAAAAGTCCAGAAATTTTATTGGCTTCTTGGAATCCATTTTATTCTGTAGACAAATTTTTTCCAGATACAGTATACAATATTACATTTTAATTTTTAGATTTGTTCATGTTTTGTAAATATAGGACTGTGGATGTATTTTGTTTTACTGGATTATGTAATTGACTTAATTAAAGAAAATCAAATCAGTGTTAGTAAAATTAATTAATGATGTAGCTCCATCGATGAATTATGACATTGTCAAATGTTGCTTATGTAAGCCTAAAAGATAAATGAAGAATTTTATAATAATTTTGATTTTATTTAAACATGTCTCAAAGTTCATTATTTTCAAATTTTTTATGAAACAGTTTTATGAAAACTAAATTATTTGCCATTATTATTTACAAATTTTACAACATTTTCATCAAAATGTGCTTAACTCAAGAATTGGAAATTGTTTTTGATTTTTTGTCAGTATGAGCATAATAAATATATGTAAATACAAGTTTTATGCTAACAGACCTTTGAAACGTTACAAATAAAAGTTATTCCTTGTTCTCTGATGCCGTATGTAGTTCATCTAAGCTTAAAGGAATGAGGAATTTTCTTTAGGTTCAAGCAATGAAATATTTATTGTAATGGTGTGACGAAATTGTTTGTTAGTGTGATAATTTTGGGGATTATTAAAATAACAAGTAATAGATGATATAGATATAGATGAATCATAGATACCAGCTTATACTCCCAAAGACATTAATCAGCCTAATCTTTCTCAAACTCAACTGTTTTATTCTGTCTATTGTAAAAAAATCTAAAACATGTTTTTATTCCTGTAACAAAACAATAATTTTTGTATCTGTAACAATCATGCATCATCATTTTCATGGCACATGTGTGCAGTCCTAGTAGACCCCCTGAGTCTGGAAGGGTGGTAGACAGGGGAGTGGAGTAATATCTATGTGAAGGACATCTTATAAACATTCACTCAAACTATGACAGAAGGTGCATAATGAAATACGCTCATTGTCTTCACATTCTAATTATGAAAGGAAGTTGAAAAGAGAATTTAGCTTGGAAGCCTGCTTTATCCATTATTTGAAGCACTTATATTAAACACTTGTATATCAAGCAAACATTTTAATGCAGGATAGTACAGCATTACCAAGTCTATAGTTATAACAATTCGACTGTATAAACTGAAAATGTAATAAAGAAAATAAATTAATTGAGCTATCAAATTATTGCATAAGACAGTTCTCAATGACTATGGAGACCCGGTGGCTGAACAGTCTATGGTGTCAGAACTTGCACCTGCTTTAGAGATAGTGCAGGTTTGAATCCTGGACTTGACTGGCATTTTTTTCAGTAATATTCATCTTTTACTGTGCTGGTTCTCCCTTTAACTCTATCAAAATAAGTTCTCTGCATAGATTAGTAGTTTCTAGGGAGGGGGCAGATGGAGGTTATGAAGGATATTGGTATCTCCTTTAATAATAGTAATAATAAATTATAAAACAAGATAGAATAATATTAATAAATAATTATGGAAATAATATTATTTCAATTTCAATAATTCAAAAGAGATATATTGTTATCAGAAAAAGTAAGGGGACTAAAAACTTTATATATGTTTTTGATTACATTTAAATGTATCCAGTTTAGCTTTTTATTGTAGAAAGTCACATGATTTTCAGTATTTTTGTATAATCAACCTTTCAGTGTGTTAAGATGTGTATAGTATATCGCGGTTTATTTATGCAAACAGGTCTGACAATGCTGAGTCACCATTGGTGTGAAGCAGATGATCAGTTTAAGGCATACTGTGGCTACTGTCAGTGCAGAAATTATGTGCATACGAGTTTGAAGGTTGTTTACTCAGAAACTTAAGAGGCCTACAAAAACTCCAATCATACCATTGTTTTCCTTATTTGATCATGCGTTATATGAATATGTGTCGTATGTTATATGAATTTTTAAGTTTTCCCTTAAGTTTTAGTAATTGATATTCTTAGTTGGTACGAAAAAAGTACTGGAATTTTAACTAGTTTTCACTGTACATCAAATTTACACCGTTATTACTCAAAAACTCGACAATGTATAACATTTATACTTTAATACGTGGTCGATAGGGATATTTTCTATAAGTTATATAAATTTTAGAATTTTATCTTTTCAAAAAAAAGGTTCTTATCAATTACATTAAACATTGTTTCTTGGCTTTTAGAGGCCGTAAAATTAATTAATTGGTCTTGTTGTAAGACTTATTACATGTGTAGTTACAATATATTATTTTCATATGTGTAAGTAAATGCAGTGAACTTATATTGATTTCAATCAATTTAAATTTATGAATTGAATGTTTTTTTAATTTATTAAAATCGATATAAAATCACTGCATTTACTTACACATATAGAAATAATATATCATAACCACACATGTAATAAGGATTACAAGACCAATTAATTAATTTTACAGCCTCTAAAATCCAAGAAAACAATGTTTTAGGTAAGAACTTTTTTTCTTTAAAAGATAAAATTCTAAAATGTATATAACTTATAGGAAACATTCCTATTAACTATGTATTAAAATATAAATGTGATACATTGTCGGTGTTTTGAGTAATAATGGTGTAAATTTGATGTACAGTGAAAACTAGTTTAAATTCTGGTACTTTTTTAGTTCCAACTAAAATAAAAATTATTAAAACTTATAAAAAAATTAAAAATTCATATGTCATTATGCAAAATTAAATAAGGAAAAAATGGTATGATTGTTGGAATTTTCATAGGTCTTTTAGTAAACAACCTTTAAACACAGGTGCACATAATTTCTGTGCCAACAGTAGGTGCAGTGCCGAGGATTGTCAGTTTGATTTCAGCTTAGGCTGGTACTTTTTTGAGCTGTGTATAGGCTCTGGTCTGTATCATGGTGGTGTAGGCCCCACCTTATATAAACGATGTCTAGCATGGGGGGTGGAAGTTAATGGGATGAGTGTCTCTATTATATTTGTGCAGAACGACACATGTTTTGCCAATTTTTACTAACAGTAAGATGTTAAGGAAGACATGTTTCTTGTTTTCTTGTTTTTATATTGACTTTATTTTTTTAATTTATTTAGACACTGCACAGGTGTGTAGTACATTGAAGCTTGAATATGTGTAGCTTGAGAGATATTTACATTATAATAACTGCACACATAAGAAATATATACAATGGACATTCAAATTAATATATAATCAAATAAGAATTGGAGATATAAAAAAAATCTCAATTAGAAGGCTTGATTCTATAAGTCATAATTTTATTATCGATACTTGAATCATATTATTCTATCATATTAATTTTAATAAAAAATAAATTTATATTAAAATTTGTATTTTTATGTCCATATAATCTAATGAAAATAATACGTTACAACAGACTGTCCAGACAACAACAGATGGATATGACTGTTCCTCAGCCAGCTGAATCTCAAAACTCTGAATGGAAGTCACCTCAAAATCCGTAAGTTATATAGTAAAAATCTCTTCATTTAAATTCATAAAACTACACATTGAACAGTGTCAATTTTATAATTACACTAAAACTAAACTGACAGTTTTTATGTTAGGGTTTGACTGATTTCCCAGTTATAGTTGGGGGTTGTAATATTGTGTTTGGACAGTTTTTATGTAGGGATTTGACTTATTCCCCCAGCTATTTCATATAATTTTAAATTTGTTTTAAAAGTTACATATTTAGTTTCTGATTTAATATTGACTAGTACATACATATTTTAGAAATATTCTTCCAATATGCGTTAGTTTTTTTTATAAATAGTTTTTTAATTAGCATAATATGTGTTGGTATATATACAGTACAAGTAAACGTCACACAACACAAATTTATTACAGTATAAGCACAAAATGCACAAATATATTACAATACAAGTACAAAATGCATAAATATTATGGTGATAGATTTCGGTGAATCAAGCTCACCTTCCTCAAACCAGAGGGATTCACAAAAGAATCCAATTCCATCCTTCAGAACTATTGGCATGGGAAGGAAGGGATCTGATTACTTTAGAGGTGTAACACTGATCAAAATTTTGGTTATGGAGAAGAGGATGGAGATCCCAGTTATAATATGAAAATCCCGGGTCAAATTGCTATCTATTGTTAGTTCTAGAAATTGTATGTGATCATAACTCACTAAACAGTAATTTTCTAATAAAATATTTTTATTTATGACAGTTTTGTTCTGTAGTATACCAAACAACATATCATTAGTTTTTTATATATTTTAAGTCAAGTAATGAGAGGTTAAAAATTGCTTAGTGTTATTGAGTTCAACAAAAGTGTTTTCTACATCTGTATGCAATTTGTTTTCAATTTTCAAATTAAAGTCCTCTGCATATAGACAGATATTAATGGTGACATGAAGGAAAGTACTTCCGAAATATTTTATAGATAACACAGGAAGAGCAACGATCCAAAAGGATCCTTGTAGAGCCCCAAAATGAATTTGTCTCTGGACTGTGACTTTACTTTTAGATTCCTATTCTTTAATGTGACTGTTGGTATTCCTACATATTACCACCTATTTTTCAGGTATGACTAAAACTATTTCCCATAAACCAGACATACCAAGGCTATTTAACTTCATTAAAAGCAATAGGTGATCAACATTATCAAATGCACTTGATGAACGCATAAATATACCTATTACTTAATCCTCTAACTACTAAGCAGACTTGAAAATAACAATTACAAATAATTGTTACAATTTTTAGAACATTTGTAACGCATCTGTTACATATTAAAACAGTAATGAGTATTGAATAATTGTTACAAAATTGAGTAACAAATAATCAATAATAGTATTTTGTTAGTCGTTACATTTTTAGTTTAAAATCAATATGGAAAACACAGAAACCATTGGCATCCCAGTCCCAGTTGTTCAGAAATTTACTGGAATGCAGCTTGCCCATCCGAGCTGGGTTGTCGTCCTTGAGCGGTTTTCTCCCCCTAACCCCAAACATTACCTGGATGACCCAACCCCAATCCCTGTTTGTTTACTTTGTCAGTCAGTAGGAATTACCATCGTAGAGAAAACATCGATGTTTACTGGTCTGTAGCTGTCTATATTGCCGAGATCATCATTTTTCAATATTGACACAAGTTTGCTGCCTTAAGCTGCTCACTCAAAGAAAAAGACCACTCACAAAAGATGTTAATATTTTAAACAAGTGTTTTTTTTCGCTTTTTATAATTCCATTTGGTACTTCGTTATTATCGCAGGAATATTTATTTCAAAAAGAATTTATCATACTTTCAATTTATTCCTTAATAGTTGGCTGAAATAAAATGTATTTTGAAATACTGAGTGAGATAATTTTGCATTGTCCTTAAAGGAAGTGAAACATTAAAGTAATATATAAAAATGTTTTTAAGTAAATTAAATCTATCTTCAACAGGAGCAGAGTATTCACTTTCCCAAATCTTTTTGCCAGATATTTTGAAAGATCTGCTATATTGGTTTGAGAGAAAGTTCAAAAGTCTAGTGTCATTTTGTTACTCCTCCATACATCAGAGTTTGTTTTCCAGTATCTGTCCATCATGGTCAGACAAACTTACTTACGTAAGTGTTTTTTCTTTGGGAAATCGGTCAAGAAATATATCTACCACTGATTCAGAATCACAACAAACTCTTGTTGGGAAATCAACCAAATAGTTCATATTGTGTCTTTTTAACATGTTTTTAAGAATTTTGTGATCCTTAGTGTAGTTAACATAATCCTTACTGTACACCAATATTAATGTTACCCACAGCAAAGATCCTATTACATTTTACTGGCATATTTTCAATTACAATGCTTAATAATTCTAAGAATATTTCTACATTGGAAGTGGAATACCTATACACTCCTATCACAAAAAGTTTTAACTTATGAGTGTAATTCATAGTGCAACAAAATTCAAACTGTTTCTCTTTGCTCAATGATAAATCAACCCTCTTCCACTTCACTACACAAAATAATAAAACCCCTTTTAAATCGTTAGTTTTCTTGTAAAATAGCTATTTACTTCAAAATTATTTAAATTTAATTTTTAAATTTCACCCTTTTGCATGTCATGTTCATAATCATTAACATATTCAGTGCTACGTGGCTGTAAAGTTGTCCACACCGTCCGACCGCTAGTGGCTGCATGGCCATCTAGTCGGCCAAGCGGTTGTCACCAGTGGTGACTGATGGCCGTCTAGTTGGCCATATTGCCTCACTCATATTATTAAATCAGTCTTCACCCAGCCTTTGCTGGGTTCACTTGCTAGTAGGTCCTGTACTTCTGTGGTATCCTACGAGAAAGATGTGATTTTCAGTTTCCGGTTACGGTTATTTTTGGATTACTGTTTTTAATTTGTTTCTTCAAAAAATTAGGAATAAAATTAAGCAAAAAAAAGATGTAGAAAATGAAAAATTAAAAATACTGTATTTATGTTCTACAAACGCCCTGACCAACCTGAATTGTGTTCTGTAGCATGTTTTGAAAAATTTATATCAGATTAGACATTTGTGAAGAAATGTTAGAAATGGACCTGATAATTGTAGTTTTTAATCTTTTTGTTTATTTTAATACCTTATAATATTGACTAGTTTATTACAAAATAAATCTGTGTACAAAATCTTGGACATTAATATTCAGGCAAAGTTGTTTGCCAGTGGCTCATGGCCGACTAGACGGTCATACATAACAATTACTTTTTTTGAGCCTTCCACATATACAGACTACTTCTGACAGTCATAAATTGACACTACACAATCACAAAAATCAGTTTTTGAAAAAAAAATGTTCATTGGTGTAAGTTTTTAATTGATATATGCAGCCACACATGTTAAAAACGATAATACGGCCTTAGCACTGAATCTGTTAAGAAAAAAAACCCCTGGACTATATTGGATCTGCAATATTTGTATATACGAGGCATGTTTTTAAAGTAAGTACTGTTAAGAAATTCTGCTGTTGCAGCACTGCGGTTAGCTTTCGGTGTATGCCGAAGCCGCTATTACAGATTCATTTGACAGCATTTAAGGTTGCTTATGAGTGTTTAAAATGCCTCCTATGATTTAAAATACTGCTTACTGTGAATTACATGCTGTGATAAGTTTACATAACACTGAAGGTGAGGAAGTAGCTGACATTCATTGTAACATTTCTCACAGTGACAATTTGGTTTAAAAAATTGTGACTATCTCGATTGTAATACTGAGTGAGATAACTGGCTAAACATATGTTTTTGTGATTATCCATCAGCATTTTCTGAACCAAGCACAAGTATCACTTTCAGTACTTAAAATGTTCTGTCATGATTCCATAAATCACTCTTCTTGACACTTGAGGAAACTCACTAGATACTGATGAAAATATAAAGCGTCTGTTCTCTCTGATTTGTTAACTGTTTTAAAGAAGTCATTAATGAATGAAGGTCTTCCATTTTGTTCCTTGTCATGCACATTCATACAACCATCTTCAAAAACTCTCAACCATTTCTGTACCATCCCATAACTCATTCTGTTTTATCCATAAACATTGATCTCACGATGAATGTCACCTGTTCCATGCCTTCAGGATTAATAAAACATATCACAGCCCGTATTTCACAGTCAGAGGCATTTTTAATTGGAGGAGGCATTTTAAACACTCTTAAGCAACCTTAAGTACTGTTGAATGGATCCGTAACAGCAGCTGTGGCTTGCCAACAGATACTAGTACATGTGCAGAAACTGTAACTATAAAGAACTGCAGGATTCCAAACGGTACTTTAAAAACATGCTTTGTATATATTGTTATCTATATAATATACAATTCGGTAAATTAATACATTATTTGGTAAATAAAAAATATGACAATGTAAGGCTTTATTTCTTCCAACACTATTTTGTAAGTTCTCTATTCTGGATGGTAAATTTACAATTTGATGAAAAATTATGATTTGATTGAAATGATCTATATTGTTTATAGTATTGGACTTTCTATGTTTGCAGTGGATTTCAAAGGTAGAGGAGATTCCCCATTACTCAGCTGTTTATAGTAAATTTTCAGATATTTGTGTAGAAATTGAATATAACATTTCTTGACTGTAAACTTCTCAATATTTGTATAGTTTTGTTCAGAAAGAGCAAAAAATATTAAAAATGTATATAATTATTAGTAGTTTAATACTGAATTAACAGAATAATAATAATAATAATATTAGTCAAGAAATAAGCAATACTTTTTAATTAAAAAAAAATGGCTTGCACCGTGGAAGCAATGTTTTGTGTATAAACTCAAATGTAAAGATAGCCAAAGTGCCCCAATTAATTGTTTTAGAAAGTGTATAGTTTTCTATAGGTTTAAAAAAAGTACCTTGCAGCACATGAAGTGTAATAAATAGTATTTGAAACTTATCATTTGTTACTATGGACACAGTAATTAAAAAAAGTGGAACAACCCTATTTATTGTCAAGTAACAAAAAATGTATGATGTTTCAGTATGTTTTTATTTGCATAATTCTTATGGTTATTCAAATAATAAACAAATATCCATATATTAATTACAATAGATAAATTTATAATAGATATATAATTACGGACACTCGCCTACAAAGATAACTCCTTTTTATGATGTTTGCCCGTTGGAATAAAGGCTTAGTGTAACTTTCAAAACACAAGAGCAACACAAGCATAAAATCACCTGTTTGACAGTGGAAACATCATCATTGTTTGTTCTTATCATCAGAACAATCAATACCTAATGTTCATAAACATCATTCATAGACACAGTAATTTTGAAAATGTTTCCCAAACATGTTACAGTTGTCAGAGTAATAAACCAAGGCATTATAGGATTTGGCACTTAATTATATTTCCACCGATTTATGAATCACATGGTTATTCAACTGTATGCTGTGTATAATATATGACAATAACAACTGCACTGATGCATCTTGATGGAAAATCCGTTGATTGTCAATTAAACTCAGGATTACATTATCTACAAGCAACTGCATTTGGAGATTGCATTATTAAATGGCTAACCATATTAAGGTTTTACATATTGTATATATTCTGCTACTATTTTATATCAAAGATAGAAATTAACATTTACTGATAGAATTTAATTTTTAAAGCAAATCATTGGTTAGGTCCCTTACCCCTGTACCAATTTTGTATTTAAACAGTTCAGATCTAAAGAATATTTTAGAGACAGAGATATGTCATAAACTGAACAGTGAGTTGTAAATATACTAGTTCAAAGGCCATAAAAATGTTTGTTTACTTTTGATGTATCATCACTAAAATCAATAAATATCTCACAAACGTATCTAATGTTGCAATGAGAATATACAGTACTATATATTTGTTGAATATACAGGGTGTTTTAAAAAGGTTGGGCTGGATATGCATTTTCAGATTCTATGTGTGATTCTAAGCCAAAAATGAAGAATAATATTATTTCAATTTATGCTTTGTTTAGCAGCTAGATGTCATTTTGTTTTTGTTCATAAAACAATTTATTTTTTCGTTGTTACCTTTACGATTGTTACAAAACTTGGTAAATGGGTTCATGTTAGAAGATAGTATTTGATAACAAAATTTTAAATTATATTGCTTATTATCAAAATTTATCTTGATTATTTTCAAAGTTACGGTCATTTTGTTTTTATTTTAACGGATATCTAAAAACCCACTGGTTTTATAAAAATTGTGTAAGCTACAAAACAGTTTATAATAACTTTAACTTTCCAATGATACCTCATTTGTAAAAATTGGTTAAGAAATAACAATTTTACTAACTAATTCACATGCAAACTAAAAGGCTACTAATTTGACAGTATTTGAACTGCAATTGAATTAAGATTAGTTCTTAAATTGTTATTCCTTAACCAATTTTTACAAATGGGGTATCATTGGAAAGGTAAAGTTGTTTAAAAACTGTTTTGTATCTTACACAATTTTTACGAAACCAGTAATTTTTTAGATATTTGTTAAAATAAAAACAAAATGGCTGTAATTTTGAAAATAACCAATATAAGTTTTGGAGATAATCAAGATAGTTCAAAAATATTTTTTTACCAAATACTACCTTCTAACATGAACCCATTTATCTAGTTTTGTAACAATCGTAAAGGTAACAACAATGATATAAATTGTTTTACGAAAAAACAAAATGGCATGCATCTAGCTGCTAAACAAAGTGAAAATTGAAAAAAAATATTATTCTTTATTTTTAGCTTAGAATCACACAGACAATCTGAAAATGCATAGCCAGCCCAACCTTTTTGTAACATCCTGTATAAAAAAAACCAGATACACATTCAGGGTGATTCATGATGTTCTTCCCCTACTTCAACAGCACATTCTACTACCAAAAATAAAGAAAAATGTTATATAAACATAGGTCTGAAAATTCTTCGTTATCAAATTACACCCAGTCAAATATTTCGGTAAGAAACATGAATAAAAATTGAAATGACATTGTACACAACTTCTGGAAAGATAAATTCGGACGGAATTATCATGATTTATAATGTAATTTGACATTATATAAAACTAAAGAAATAGGTTTCAGATCCTATTACCTATTAACCTACTTAATCTTTAGTAGTTTTTAAGTAATTTGGGGTTAAATGCAATAAATTGGGACAAGAAACTCAATTTTTGTACGTTTAATGTACAATAACTTTGATAAATGGGTAATAAAGTCATAACAAATTCGTAGAGAATTTGATTCTGAGAAGATAGATGTAAACTAAGTAAAATACAACTCATAAATAAGTACAAAAGTTTAGCTTTATTTAGTATAATTTATAAGTAATTTAACGGAAAAATAATTAGTTTGGTCTAACTTTAAACACCTTTTTATAAGAAATATAAAAAATGAGGCTATCATTATTAATGCATTTTAAAGCATATTTGTGCACTAAATTGCTTGTGTCGCCTTAATTTACCCCTTTATCTGTGTAAGCGAATCCATAAAAAGGGCAATTAATTCTTCCAGAACATTAACACTTGCCTTTCATCCACCCCCAGACACAATAATCCAATGAGAGACCTGGTGATATTGGTGGTCAAGATTACAGCCCTCCACGACCAACTAATTCTTTAGTGAATTTATTATGTAAGTTAGCGGTAAGTAAATTGGCCTCATCCGTAAATAAAATACACTTGCAGGGTTGTTGATTAGTATTAACAAAATCCAAATGAAGTGGATCTACCCCTGGTTCTAGATGTTGGACCTTTTGTTTATAAAATGGGTAAAATTCATTTCAATTTTTAACCCGGGAGAGGTCGGGCCTGTGAGTCATATGTATTTGGTCGCGTGTATAGAAAAATTCTAACACTTGACGTTCTTTATTTAGGACACTTTACTGTAGTTAGTTTTTAAATATTTTTTTGTTATATTTCAAATTACATTTATATTAATTAGTTTTCATCATTAATTAGTGGTTATGCAGGAAGTTGACAAAAGATTCACGTACATTGAGATTGACCCACCCGCCCCCCTCCATTACACGTACATTGAGATTGACCCACCCACCCATACACGTACATTGAGATTGATCCACCCGCCCACCCATACACGTACATTGGGATTGACCCATCCGCCCACCCATACACGTACATTGAGATTGAGCCCACCCATACACGTACCCCTCCGCCCACCCATACATGTACATTGAGATTGACCCCTCCGCCCACCCATACACGTACATTGAGATTGACCCACCCGCCCACCCATACACGTACATTGGGATTGACCCATCCGCCCACCCATACACGTACATTGAGATTGACCCATCCGCCCACCCATACACGTACATTGAGATTGATAATTTGTACTTATAATTTACATACATACATATAATAATACATATATAATATACATATAATAATATACATACATATAATTAATAATTATATAAAAAGTACCAGGTATGAAAAACTAACAGTTACTTTGACAAGTTTTATTATTAAAAATCAAAATACAGTTTATAAATGAACAATGACCCGTATTGCTGTTATACAGTATTACTTTTAATGTTCATACACTGGGATATTGCATTCCACGCACACATATTTTGTCATCCCCGTGTGTTCCTTACAAATTGCTGCAATGCAGCTTTCACATTTGTGTTGCGTAGATCTGTTTTTTCTAAGGGGACAATAACTGCATCGTATCTTCCCTTCTTGTCTACCAGTAATACCTCAATTATACTAATTTATTTAATATTGATGAGGACTATAGTTAATATACAATGAGGATTCATTTGCCAAATATACATGAAATATAACAACGTAATATTATGTTTATGTTAAATTATATATAGTAATTTGGGTAATGTTTATCAATCAATTATTGACATTCTGTTATCAAATTCATATGTATAAGATCACAGAATGTCAATAATGGATCTATAAACATTAATGTTAAGTTAAGGAGAATGAAATAAAGTTACCTGGAGGTTCATGCCTTCTCGGAAGTTCTTGACCGGTCACATTTTTTATTGACTGCTTGAGCCCACAAGGTAGATTCTCAATTGATGATCTTCTTAGTAAATGTGGTGTAGCTAATTGTTTAGCCAATTCAGAAATATATTTGCGTCTTGGTATTATAGCATTGGTATTGGCTTTGTGGATTATTTGACTGTTTATAGTCGCCAAGTTCAAAAGCCCATTGAAAAGAGTCATTGGCCAACGATTGCTGATCCTCTTTACAGAATATTCTTTTTTCATACGATCAACAACATCTACGCCGCCTTTTGTGACGTTGTAAAAGGTTATTACTTCCGGCTTCATAGAATCATGGCTGTTTTGATCGATGGTGTCTTCAGAATGAAAAGTGGAAATCAGGAGGACATTTTTGTTCTTTTTAGGCACATAAGACAATAGAAAAGTTTGATTTGGTGGATGCTTAAATCCAAACAAACTACTGCAAACTGGCCTATTTTTTACATCTGTGAACATTTGGGGAAGTTGTGGCTTATTTTTCCTTATGGTCCCAACCATTGTGGTTCTGTGATTTACATACAAATCATTAGCAAGGGGGATGGAAGTGTAATAATTGTCTGTAGTCAAGTTCCTTCCAGTTTTATCGATTGGCTCCAGCAATCTTTTTACAACACTGCCTGCAGCATTTTCAACTTTGAATGGACCAAGGGGCTGCTTTTCACAATAGACTTCCATCTTCACAGTATAAAAGGTTCTAGAGTCTACAAGTGCAAAGATCTTGATGCCATATTTATCAGGCTTGTTTCCAATATACTGGTGAAATTTGCATTTGCCTCTGAAAGCCTCTAGCATTTCATCTACGGTTACATACTTGCATTTGCCTCTGAAAGCCTCTAGCATTTCATCTACGGTTACATACTCCCCTGGGGAGTAACTCTCAATACACTTATTCAAAAACGTATAAAAAATTTCCCTTATAGCGGCTAAATTGTCCAACTTTGATCGTTCTTTACGGGTGTCTTTGTCATCAAATCTTATTGCCCTTACTAGGGTGTGAAAGCGTCTCTCACTCATTACAGCTCTAAAATATTCCGATGCTGTTCCATCTGTAGCCCACGTTTCTGATGTGTGTGCGTGGTTTGCTATTTTTATTCCCAATAAATAAAGAACTCCAAAAAAAGCTGTAAGTTTCTCAAAATCGGTTAATGGACAATCTCTTATACCACGTGAATTAGATTGACTCATTTTTTCAAGTTCTTGATTTGTACATATTACTATCTTTTGAATTATTTCTTCTGGAAAAAATATTTTCCAGCAATCCAAAATTGTTTTTTTGCCCTTAGCAACTGATTTGACACCTGGCAATTTTGTAATTATATTCTCTTTGTTAGTTCTACCTCTCACTGGTAAAGGTTTATGAAGTAACCATTTAGTGTAGGGATCTTTTCCTACATAGAAAAGTGGTAAGCCTACCTGCATATTACTTGCTCTTGGTACGGGTTCTGGAATAGGATCCTGCTGGGCTACTGCATCAAAATTATTGTCAATCTCCATAATTTCAAGTTGTCCATCTTCATTGTCACTAAGATTTGATTGTTCTGTGTCACTATTGTGGTCATATCGTTCACTAGGAGCATCACTAAGAGAATCCACCGAATAATTTTGGTCACTATCTTCGTCCCCTTCAATCCAACTCAAAATTAAATCATCGTTATTATTTACAGCCATTTCTTACACTAAAAGATATACACACACATATATTACACTGAATAACACTAACACTACATAAAATATCACTATAAATACTATATTTACAATATTTAAATTTCAAAAATATAAACAAAAATGAAACGAAAATGGTCGCGCCGTTAGAAAATTTCTAACACTCAGCTGAACGTATCCGGTCGCGTGTTAGAATTTCACTGAAAGACTGGAGCGCCTGACCTTCAACGGCCTCCCCCCACCCCTCCCTGTGATGAATCATCATGGAAATACCCCAGAAATGTGTCACATATAGTCGATTACAAATACATTGACGCTCAATAGTCTTTGACAAGAAATAAAAAAATCTTAATACAAGGACCTTTTTTTGTTAGAAAAAATCTAACAGCACGACCTCTCCCGGGTTAAGTGACCTCCACGCTTATGGTTGTGAAACCAAGTGTTACTAACTTAAGAATTAAAAATTATATTATTATACAATATTATGTTGCGTAGTAGACAGCAAAGGAAAATTAATTATTTATTTGTTAAAAAATCTTATATGGATCAGATTTCTTTATACTATTTTTACTTTAATAATAATTAATAATAGAAAAAACTAATTTATTTATTAGACACAAACATTACGATTTTATTATCTTCATTTAATTCTTTCCTTTCAATTACTTATGTATTATACTAAGTAAAGTTAAACTTTTGTTCTTATTTATGTGTTGTTTTTTACATAGCTTACATCAATATTCTCAGAATCAAATTCTCTACAAATTATGTATGATTTTTTAATGACTTTATTACCTTTTCATCAAAGTTGTTGTACATTAAACGTAAAAAAATTGAGATTCTTGCCCCAACCCCAAAAAGTTTAAGTTTCTTGCATTCAACCCCAAATCACTTAAAAATTACTAAAGATACAGTTCTGAAACTTATTTCTTTAGTTTTCTAATGTCAAATTATATTAGAAATCATGATATTTCCATCTGAATTTATCTTTCCAGAAGTTGTGAACAATGACATTTCAATCTTTATCCATGATTCTTACCAAAATGTTTGACTGGCTATAATTCGATAACGAAGAGTTGAATAATGAATAAATGAGTTTATTTCCCATAATACCAAACATACATACAATAATTTGACCAATTGAGAAAAAATTGGCCATTTTACAAGTAGTGTGGCCAATTACAAACAAAATAAATTACTTTTTTTTACTATAAACTAGAGCCTAGCAATATGTACATTACATGTTGTTTGCCCGCTGTAACATCTGTGGACAAAAACAGCTATTAAACATGCTTAAAACTACTACTCTAACACATTTAGAGATACCTTACATCCTTTTGACCATAAAACCAAAAAGTTAAAAAAAAAAAACCAAGTGATTGTCTTTTTAGAAAAATATTTTAGATTGTTTGAATTTTTTATTTGAATGACGGAAAATAGTTCTATTGACTTTGGGTAGTTTAAAAGATTTATTAACGAAGCTACTTGTACTGTAAATACGGTTATGCAGCATAATACTTTCTCTATTTCCACTCCTAGTAAAAAACAATCTCAGGACTTTAAATATGAAGAGATGTTGAACAGATAAAATTTGTAGTTCCTGAAATAAAAGGAAGGAGCTTGTTTGTTTAGATTTTTTAAGAATTATTCGAAGAAAAAAATGCTGAATTGTTCTTATCTTATCTATTAAAGTTTTGCAAGTACCTCCCCAGCAAGGCAGAGCATACTGTAGCTTTGAATTAATTAATGCAAAATAAAGGGTTCTTAAAAGAGAAGTATTACAACAATTTCTTAAAAAATAAAATTTTCTTATTTGGGATCTTAATTTTGAGTGCAAGTCTAAAATGTGCGGTTCAAAGGTAAGTTTCTCATCAAGCAAAAGACCCAAATATCTTATTGATTTCTCTTTTTCCAAAGGTTGACAGCTACAAAACTGGAAATTGCAGTTTGGTGAATGGAAAATTAAAGGAGATGGCATGTCAAAGCCAAAAAAATCAAAATTAATGAATTTAGTTTTACTAACATTTACTTGCATTTTATTTATAGAACACCATTTTCTTAGTAGTAAAAGATCAGAATTAATTAAATTAGCGAGAAGAACAGAATCTTTTTCACTGTAGAATAGCGCAATATTGTCTGCAAAAGCGTTTATATTTCCTTTAAAATTAGTATCTAACAAGTCATTTATAAATAGTAAGAAAAGAGTTGCAGAGGTCGTTGACCCCTGTGGGACGCCCGTATGAACTATGAGTGAGTCACTAAAGTTATTGTTTATCTTTACCTGCTGTCTTCTTCCTGTAATAAGATTAGTCCTGAAAACTTTGTTATATTAACAAAGTTTTCAGACCTATGTTAATATAACATTTTTTGTTTATTTTTGGTATTATAATGTGCTTTTGAAGTGGGAGGAGAACGTCATGAATCACTCTGTATATCAATGTGGTAAATAAAATGTTATGGATTAGTTTTAAATTGTAAAAATTTCAATGTTGTTAAAGTAAAAATTTGTTGTAAGTCAAAATAGTTTATTGTATTATTTATTTATGCACATAATGTAATGTGTATCATAAATTAACTACACGTATAAAATGTTACTTAGGCTCATATTACAATAAATGGGGTAAACCAGAAACTGTTACTTAGGCTCATATTACAATAAATGGGGTAAACCAGAAACTGTTACTTAGGCTCATATTACAATAAATGGGGTAAACCAGAAACTGTTACTTAGGCTCATATTACAATAAATGGGGTAAACCAGAAATTGTTACTTAGGCTCATATTACAATAAATGGGGTAAACCAGAAAAACATTGTATGAAGAAAATATTAAATTCACTTTTATAAATGTTCATTTACTTATTATTTTATCCCATTTAAAATACTCATATTAATACAGATACTTTTTTTAGATCTGGAGAATCGTTCAACTCTGAATCTGTTTCAAGAGTTTTGCCTCATGATTTTCAAGCAGAACCACCAGGTTTAAGTCCACATGACATGGAACCACCAGGAATGAATGAAGATTGGAATATACAATCAGTATCTGGTGATGCCAATCTCCAGCTAGATCCCAATAATGAAGAACAATCAGATCCTCATTATTTTAAAGGGTAATTTGTTTCCTGGTATTTATTTTAAGTCATTCATTTAGAAAGGAAATTTAACTCACATATAAATATGTTTGCTGATCAAAATATGATCTATGTCTATAAAACAACAATGAAGAGTCTCAGGACTCAATTGGCCTTCGTTGATTGGACTTTTCAGCAGAACCTTTATTAAACATAAACAAGACTAGAGCATTTAGCTTATACCGAAGCTCTGCCCGTATGCACTAATCAATAAAATAACTGTTTATTCAGCGCCCGTGACCAGTTTAATCAAGCAAATTATTTTTGGGTGTAATTCATGATCAAATTTTATCGGAGACTAAATAAAATAACTCAGGAAAATATAAATCCTGTGACTCAAACCATTCCAATAGAACATTGAAGCAAGTTATCGGAAGTTTACGGGAGTTACTAAGAGAATCTCTTCTAACATGGAATACTCATTTGGAGTCTTTCATTTTCTTGAAATAATTACTAAGTATTGAAACAAAACTCAACAATGGTTAATACAGTATTGTATAAAAGAAGGGTTAAATATTGTAGTAATGGATTTCAGTGAAACCAAAATGGTAATCTCAAAACAGAGGAACTCACAAAGAAAATAGATCACCATAACATATGTTCCTTTAGTACCGTACTTGTACCATGTTAAACTTATGAGGCATGACATTCTACTTATTTGTCATTGCCACTAATGTTTACAATGCTAACTAAGAATCTATTGAACTAATTCTGTAATGCCATAAGAAGGTTTTGTGTATCATGTTTATTAACCCCAAATTTATAAATAGTGATTTTTTTTCAAATCACTGTTGCAACCTCACCCTTATTCAATCAATAACTGGGCCCATCAAAAGTAGGTGCGAAGACACCGGACTCAGGAAGAAAAAGAACAACACAAATTATTGCCAAAATGTAGTGTATTAAAAAAAGATGCTTTAAATATTTGAAATTATTTAAATAAAAACAAACATAGAAAATAGTAAAATAGCCAATTGCTTGTTTTAAGGTTCATATCAATTATCTCATTTAGGCCATAAATTAGTCAGTTTTCAAACAAATCAACAATATAACAATAAATTAACGAAGAAACAACAAAATATTGGAAGGAATTTAACAAATATATAACAATAAATAACAAAATATAACAATGAATAAACAATAAAAAGTAACAATAAATCAATATTTAACAATAAATAAACACAGAACAAAAGGAACATCTGAAACATCTAACATACAATAGTCTTAAACAAATTTAATACTACTTAAACAAATGGATAAATAACAAATTAATAAGCTGCAAAATGAAAATGTACAGGCAGCATGATAAGGGCCTTGGGAATGCAAAAGTAATTTTGAGGTGGGGCCAATTTGGAAAAGCTAAAAAAAAAAAAAAAACAAATGTTTTACGGTAATAATTTCACCGAATCCTGCTGGCCAGACAGGGCAACTCCTAATGGGAAAACAAAATTAATGACAAGCTCCCAAGAACCCTGTTAAAAAAAAAAAAAATAAAAAAAATAAATATAAAAGCGGTATGATCCTCCTCTCCCCCGAATTAAAGCCCCAATGTCCCCCAAAACATGTAAACCCCTCACACTAAACTGTACACATTATTATTATTATTATTATTCATTTCTAAGATGCTGATCTTAGAGATATGGGCGAATGAGTGTGATGAGTTTAGATGAACGAATGTAGTCTGAGTGTAGAATAGTAGTGTTATTATGTGAGTTTGACCTAGCTCAGAAAGGGCTATTTATTAATAGCCCAATAGCCAGGGCAAAACACTTGTCACTCCAAAATTTTATTTATTTTTTTCCATTCTTCATATAACACAAAATATACAAAAGGTGGCCGAGAGGGGTGAAGGAAGGAGTTCACCTGCATGCATGAGACTCCTGCCTGGAGAATCATTCTAAAGCGCTGTATAATATAATAACTTTCTAATTAATTGTTCCTGTTTCATCTGGTTACTGTACTAATAATCTTCTAAATTTACATAAGTTTTATGTTGTGTTAATTTTGTGCAATTTATTTTTCAGTGGTCCATTAAAATCCAAAGCTCACTTTACATGGGGTAAGTTTAATAATTACATTAGGACTTTCACATGACCTCTCAGTATTTGGTTTAGAAAGTTCTTAATTTTTCTCATAAATATTAATATCAATGTTATTTGTATAGTTTGTTATATATAAGTTTGTAATATTTTAGAGCTGACATTATATGTCTATAATTATTGATTATAACATTGAGTCATTTAATGTATTATTTAGGTTAAACTCAATAAAAGATTTTAATTTTTAGACAAATTTGAAAAAAAATGTTAGCAAGTGAGGTAAAAATAGCAGTACTATTAAGTCTGTAGAGTATAGAAAACAGAATTTTAGTAACTACGCACTGTTACTGATTTAATGTTATTATTTTGATAATGTTCATCCTGCTTTTGATATGGCTGGTTGAAGTATTTTGGTCAAAACTGGCTTATCACTGGCTTCCTTGATTGTTGGTTATGGAATGGGTTTTTGCGGTTTCCTCTTCCAGCTAACCACAGACATTTTGCACCTAAATGCATTCACTTGGGAAATAAGTACTTAATGGCTTTTTATCTAAAACCATTATCAGTGGTATTTTCCTTTTATAACTTACTGTGTATTTCTTTGTTAATTATGATGATTTTACAAGGATAATATGAATAATTTATTCCATCATATTTAGACTAAACAAATTTCAAAATATGAATGAATCAATAAAAATGAACCGTTAAAATACTGAGAGTCAGTGGTTTGGGTTTAGAATCATCAATCTTGATAAAAAAGTTGAGCAGTGAATTGCTGTATCTTAAAAAAACTGGTTGATATAATGAACGCAAATCGAAGTGCACTTACCTGGTGAAAAGCGCTTTAAGAAGGTGAAATTCTACTATTTACAAAAAAGTTTCCTTATTTTCTTAGTCCCCTTATTTTCTTATTTTTTAAAAGATGGTACACGGTTGATATGAGATAATTTTACTCCAATAAATACATGTCTTAATTCAGCCTAACAAATTCTTATAATAAACATATTCTTTTTAGAACCATGTTTCAAAACATAATTTTCAAAATTTGAACGATGTTTGCCCACTAAATTTCTTTTCAAACTAGTTTTGCTAATTGTGGGCTATACTCTCATGTTGTGCCTCACACTGCAGACTTGTGAGGGACCTTTGACCCCACGATTGGTGGCCGTTTCCCAAACCGCCAAGTCATCATTGGAAAGTCAACAGGCCTGGACAAGTCCTATAACAGGAATGCAATTTTACCATCAGCAGGCCAAAACACGCTTTTCTATTTCAACTGTACGGTTTGTGTTTATTAATACAATGAGTTATAGAGAACACTTTATGATTATTTTAAAGAGTCCATTATATAGTGGACCATTATGAGTTTTTAAATTTAAAATCAAAGATGATATTTAAAGTTTCATAATTTAACCTTGAAAAAGTAATAAAATACTAAATTTTTTATAAAAATTAACTTATAGTCCACTAGAATAAGTCTTTACCTTTCAAATGACACTTCGTGTTATGGTAGGATTATTATTACGAACCGAACTTTTGAACTAGTAACCCATGTGTTTGGTGTTTTTCGTGAAGGGAACCAGCCACCATATCCTAAAATTCTGCTTTTAGCCTCGCTTAATGTTCTCTGTCTTTGACCTCATATATAAAATATATAAACTGTTTAGATACAAAAGGAACACTCAGATTTTAAAGAATGTAACCCTATAATGAGTAAATATGAAAATAGAATACATTAACTGTAGGAAATATTAAGTTAAAAATGTCCATAAAACTGATCTTAAGTGCAAACATTTAACTATCTGTTAAGAAACAAGTTTTCTAGAGTTCACAATAACCTCCTTTACAAATATAAGCTAATTTTTTACCACTTAAAAAACTTTCATAGTTTCAGAGACGTATACAAAGTTCATAGTTAGCAAATATTATAAACTAGTTTTAATATTATCCTCTGCATTTAACACGTTCACTGCGAATGGCAAACAGCTAGGGTAGGCCAGTGCTGACACACAAAATGTTATCATATATCCATATAAAGTCATAAAATGATAGTTTACTATATAGTAACACTACTTTTATTGGTTTTGTAAAAAAAAACTTATCTACGCCACTCGGCGTCATCCGCACACAGCATCAATTATCGATGTTGTGTGCGGATGACGCAGAGTGGCGTCAAAGTGGTATTTTGTACAATAGAGCTATTATTATACTATTTATAACTATGAAATGGAAGTGCGTACTTACCAATAGCTGTTCCTCTCATTTCCCAATGTTGTTGTATGTTTTGAAAAAAGTTCAATATAATATTTACAAAAAAATAGATGTTTTTCTAATATGTACACGTGTACGAGACGTGAGACGTGTACGAGAAATATTTGCTGATACAGTAATATCTCCTAAGTCTCTATCGCTATCACTAACTTGACTCAAACTATAACTTACACCACTGCTATAGTCTTCAATATCGGAATCACAATCATGAAGACAATCTATTTCACTTACAGAAAGTGATTCAAACTCACGTGAACAACTAGGATTTTTATCACTCATTTTAAAATAACTTAAAACTCTAAAATCTATAACGATTATCACTTACGTACAACTAAACTTATGACACACAAGATACAATCAGTCAAAATAGGTTTCGACAATCTTTTACTTGCAAAAATGGAGGGGGAATAAATGCGCGCGAATGACGCCACTAGGATACATCTAGTTTCCTACATACATCTACATATCCCGCATTCCTCGAACATCTGCTATGACGCCACTCGGCGTCATCCGCAGGGAACGTGTTAAAGCCCTGAATATTTTATTAGATCCCAAGGTATATTATTTACACCAGACGTTTTCTTACCTTTTAGTTCATTCACCTGCATTGAAACTCTTCTTGCAATGAAGCTTTTTCCTTGCCCATTTAGAACAACTTCCTCATAACCTTCTATCAATAACTCACGTCTGTCTCATTCATATAATGTTTCTTGATAATCCTTCAATGGGGTTAGGTTAGGTTAGGTTACAATTGGATCATAATCAAATAAGAGTTTGTATTTTTTATCCTTATGCTGCCTCAAGACCCTGTGCTAAGTTAGCATTAAATTCTTATCATTAAATATTTCTTGATATCAACATAGTTTTAACTAATTAGTTTGTATGTACACAAAACACATAAAATGGCAAGTAATATATAACAATATTCATATTAAGTGAAAGTTTCAAAATGATTTCAAAGAAAAATTTACAAGGACTGTTTTTTGGCAACTCTTCATCACTGTTGTTTATTTCTTGGTTTAATATTTGTTCTTAATGTTATCTGACTTTCATTCAGACATATTTTAACATTGAAACACATACGTAATTTAAATAACTTAAAATAAATGAAAGGTTGTACACTTGACTAGAATCAAGAATCAAGAATTTTATTTTCCAATATTCAGTAAACAGGTTACAATAGGCATCGTCAATAAGTTACAAACAAAATTAAGTTGTTAAGTCCAACATATCACAGTTATATACTCTTCAATAGTATATAATGCTTTATTTTTAAGCCACTTAGCTATAGTATAACTATATTTATTACAAGGAAGTGACCTAATGGAAATCGGCAGTTTATTGTACAGCAAAACTTGTTGATACTTAAAACTATTAAAACACTTATTCAGTCTAGTACTGGGTTTCACAAGATTTTGCTTTTGCCTTGTATTGTGGTCATGAATTGAATTGACATAATTAAAATTGCTAATGTTGAACATAGTTCAAGTTACAGCTAATATATATATGCAAGAGTCATAATATTAAATTGTTTAAAAGTTGTTCAGCATGAGTCTGACTTGGACAATCCACTTCTTATTCTAAGAGTCTTCTTTTGCCAAACAAAGGCCCTTTTATCTGAACTTGAATTACCCCAAAGGGGTATACCATAATTTAAGTGAGTATTAAAAAGACCAAAGTATACCATGACAAGAACTTCCAGATTCACACAATCCTTCAACCTCCTTAAAAGATAAGTAACTCTGGACAGTTTTTTTACACAGATGATTCACATGTTCGTCCCAACAGAGTTTGCTATCTAAATAGGTACCAAGCATTTTACAGGTCTAAATAGGTCATTGTCTACATCTAATAAATGGGTTTTTAAAGTAAATATTATTTGTTCAGTCTTAGTATAATTTATTGACAAATCATTAACAGAAAACCATTGTTTTCCTTGTTCAAATGAACTTTTAAGTTGAAATTTTACATCTAATATATCTAAACCAGAGTTACTAATGGTTTTATCATCTGAATAGAGGACAGAGAAAGATGAAACATTGTAACCTTAATCATTAATAAAAACCCAAAAAAAGAAAGGGTCCCAATACTGAACCTTGTGGTACTCCTGCCATAACATTTAAAAATTGAGAATCTTTGTTTTGTATACAAGCCATCTGTATTCTACCTGTAAGATAACTTTTCAGTAATTGTAACTCTTTGTTCGAAATTCTATAATATTCTAGCTTTTTAGACAACAAGACATGAGAGACAGTGTCAAACGCTTTACTTAAATCGATCATAATTGATCCTACTACTAATTTATTTTCAAAACCAATAAGAACAAAGTCTACTATTGCTTCAACTGCATCAGTAGTTGAATGCTTAGGTCTAAAACTGAAATGATAAGTGTATGGCAAATTGTTATTTACAAAGTATTCATACAGTTGTGCTACTAGACAAGATTCAATTATTTTACTTAAATAGGTACAATTGTAATGAGACGAAGTTTTCTGGGTTTTTACATCTCCTTTTTTATGAATGGGTGTAATTTTAGAAACCTTAAGACAACACGGGTAAAAACCTTGGATTAAAATCAAATTGATTAAGTAAGTAAGTGGTACTACAATTACATCAATAATATTTTTTAAAACATAATTTGAGAGATCGTACACATCTTCACTGCGGGAATTACTCATTCTATTTACAACAGGTTGCATCTCCAGACTTTTAGCCTGCCAACATTTTTATAATGGATCAAAAGTATATAGTCTTGTAACAAAAGCTAACTATTATGATAAACCAACACCCGAAGACTACAGTATGGCCTTCCAAAGATTTCAAGAACATTTCAAAGATCAGGGTTTGAAAACTTATTTTGCTCAGCAATCGGATGTGTCAGAGACCTTGTTCACCCACAAATTTTTGCAAAACACATAGTCAGATTTCAAAGAGCTACGGGAGCTACTGTTCATATAGTTTCCTATGATCAGGGATCAGCACAAAGACCTCTATGGAAAGGACTAACACACTACGATTTCCTCTCAACTTTGAAAAGCAAAATCGAAGCTGAATGTTATACAGAATGTCAAATAATATCAAGTTCATTTCCTCTTACAATAGGCAATTCCAGCCCCCTGACAGCAGAGATAGACCCTACATCAACGCTACCTCCACCTCAACCCAGAGGGAATCACCAACCATTCCGAATGAATAGCATCTCACCAATACCCACCAGTACATCTTTAGTACCAGGACATCTCCAATACAGTGAAGTGGTAAAAAAAAAAAAAAATCAGAGTCATAGTGTATGTGAAAGTGATGACCGGTTTGCCTCTGTAAATATAAGCTGTAAGATAGATTTAGGAAACCAGTTCCCAACCAAAACACCTAAAAACTCACTAGATACCTCTCATGCCCTTCCTGAACCAAAAAACCTGACCTTAATCCAATCCCCAAACATAACTTAGAGTTAACTAAACATTGTAATATCTGTAACTGTAAACATAGCGTCCCTTGGCTTTTACATTTAAATATTCAAGGAGGAATTTTAAGTAAAAAAATGATTTAGAATTAATCTTTAAAAATCCAAGTATAAAAATTGTCTGTTTAAATGAACATTGGCTTACAAAGGAAAATATTAATGTACTTAACAGTTTTCCAAATTATTCTTTAACTAGTTTTTATTGTAGAAAGGAAGGTTCACACGGAGGCTTATATATTTTATTAAAAGATAATATTGACTTTAAAATAAGGCAAGATATATGTGACCTTGGAGAGGACTTAGTGTTTGAAATTTGTGGTCTGGAGGTACCGGAACTTGAAATTGTTGTTATATCTTTATATAGGGTCCCAAAACTGACTAATTTTCGTTTTTTTTTTTAAGAAGTTTGAGTCTTTATTAAATTTACTAAACAAGGGGAAACATTTTAGGAATATCTATATTGCTTCGGACTTCAATGTTGATATTTCTGATTGTAATTTATTCCAACAAAAATTTGAATTTTCCAACCTAATAGAAATATATGGATTTCAATTTAACTTTTTTTCACCAACAAGAATTACAGCTTCTAATAGTTCTTGTATAGATAATATTTTATCTTTAAAAATGAGGGAAAACCATTTACAACAGAAAATGAATTTGGAATTAGGTATTTCGGATCACAACGCTCTTTTTATAAGTTTGTCAGATACATGCATACATACATGCTTGGTAAATAAAAACACTGTTATTAATAGAAAAACAAGGATTTTTTCTAAAAGGAATATTTTGAATTTTAAGAATATTTTACAATTAACAAGATGGGATGTATCTTACTTTAATTCTTTTGATTTAAACCTTTTAAACTTTTTTAGATATTTCCAAGATGTATTCGAAGAGTCTTTTCCCTTAAAGGTTTTTAGCAATAAAAATAAAAGTTTCAATAAAAAAAGTCTTGGGTCAATAGAGGCATTGAAATTTCTAGTAAGAAAAAGAAAGAACTGAGTAGACTTGTAAAAAACTCTACTAACACAGATTTCAAAAAGTATGTAAAAAAATATAAAGTTATATTTAAAGTTGTGTGTAATAAATCTAAAGAAATTAGTAACTCAAGATATATCAAAGAGGCCGAGGATAGTAGTAAGGCTGCTTGGGCAATTGTTAAATCCGAGCTAGGAGTCAAGAAAGTAGCAAAAGATTTCTCTGATATTAAAATAAATGACATGCTTTTAAGGGATGGAGTACAAATTGCAGAACACTTCAATAGAAAATTTGTCGATACAATAAAACATAACGGGCTTTATCCAAACAACAAAGTTGCTTTGGAATTGGTAAGAAATGCGGACAAAAATCTTAATTTAGTGTTTAATTTTAGACAGGTGACTAAAATGGATATTATTAAAACTATTAGATCAATAAAAAACAAAAAAACCACAGGTTTTGATGAGATTCCAGTAGATTTAATGAAAATGATATCGCACTACATAGCAGAACCCTTAAGTATCATTATTAATCAATCGTTCAAAATGTCCATTTTTCCAGATAGACTTAAATATGCTGAGCTTAAACCTCTTTTCAAAAAAGGAGATCAGCAAAATCCAGACAATTATAGACCTGTTTCAGTATTGCCAGCATTCTCAAAGATTTTTGAGAAGGTAGCATTTGAACAGTTACTGAGTTTCTTGGAACAGAATGAATTTCTGGCAAATGAGCAGTATAGTTTTAGAAAAGGTAGGAATACGATAGGTGCAATCTCAGACTTCATTGATGAAGTGTCTTGGGGCTTGGATGGTTCACAGAGTACAATGGGTGTGTTCTATGACCTTTCAAATGCGTTTGATTGCGTAAATCATAATATATTGATACAGAAGTTGTTAGTATATAATTTGTCATCTAATGCAGTAAATTGGATTAAATTATTTTCAGAAAACCGTTTTCAAAGAACAGTGGTAATAAAAGATAAAGATAGGTGTGCATCAGAATGGAAACAAATTACAGATGGAGTTCCTCAGGGCTCAATACTAGGACCGCTGTTATTTTTATTGTATATCAATGACATTCCATCAAATATTTCTAATAATCTTGTACTTTACGCAGATGATACAACAGCTATAGTAAAGAGTAATTTTGCAAATGATCTCATTTTTGAAGTAAATAAAGCTCTCACAGATCTGACTAAATGGTTCAATGTCAACGGACTAAAGCTTAACAATGAAAAAACAAAATTAATTAAATTTTGTACACCACAATCCAGGGATGTATTGGAAAATAACATAGTTTTTCAAGGAGACATAATTTCATTTTCAAATAACACCAAATTTTTAGGGTTGGAAATTGATCGTAATCTTGCTTGGAATAAACATATAGAATTACTTTCAAAAAGATTAAATGCAGCTTGCTTTCAAATGATCGTTTTACGTAACAATATCGATATTAAAACACGGGTGATGATTTATTATGCTTATTTTTATTCCATTCTTCAATATGGTATTGAACTTTGGGGTGTGGCACCTGGTGCAAAAAATATTTTTATGATACAAAAAAAGTTTTTAAGAATTATGACATTTGCTTCACCACGATCTTCATGTAAGGGAATTTTTAAGCAGCATCAAGTTTTGACAGTGGCAGGCTTATACATACAAAAAGTTCTGCAATATGTAAAGAATAATTATAACCTAATTTTAAATACCCAATTTAAACATGAATACAGCACTCGATATAAAAATAACTTACAGTATCCAAAACACCGTTTGAAATTAGTAGAAAAAACTCCAACTTATATGGGAAAAAGATTGTTTAATAAGTTACCTGAGTCATTAAAGAAAAATATAACTGGTAAGACCTTTAAAAGCAGCCTTACTCATTTTTTGCTAGACAAAAATTATTACAGTGTAGAGGAATTTCTGAATGATAGTTTTTAAGTTTTTGTTTTCTTTATACCTGTCTGTAATTTATTGAAAAGTTTGACAATGTCACCTGTTTCATAGCCTATGCTATTGTATAAATGTATTTTATGTGACAATAAAGAATTTTGAATTGAACTATAGTTTCATCAATCGATTTTCCATTTAAAACTACTTGTTGGAAGGAGAGTTTGCCAACAGATCAGAACAGGTTTTATTATTTGTATCTACTGCCACATTCACAAAAAAGCTATTCAAAATGTCAGGACTAGTGGGTATTGGTGGCCGTGTTTTCAAATACAGATTACACTCAGCTTTTGCAACTTTCCACGCAGCTTTACAGTGATTTTTTGAAATTGAAATTAGTTTGCTATTGGCTGCAATTTTTGCTCTTGTAATAGCCTGGTTGTAATGCTTTTGAAAATTCCTATCATATTCCTTATCCACTAAACTTGAAGTATTCTTCCATTTGTCATATAAGGCTAATAGTTGATTTCTCATAATATTTAGTTCAGGAGTGAACCAATTCCCCTTGTTGATTATCTTAGGTTTCCTTATCACAAATATTTTTGGATAATACATATTAACATAAATACTTAAAATATTTACAAATAAATTAACAGCAATATTTACATTACAATTATTATATACATTAGCCCAGTTAAGATTACTTAAACATTCATTTAAATTATTTAGCTTTTCAGGGGAAATTAAACGTTTAGTACAACTTTCCTTTGTTTCCTTTAACTGTGGACTATTTTTAGATGTTCTTGGCATAATGGCAAAATTTACTTTGTTTAAAGGCTTCAGATTGCGGAGTACAAGGTCCAGGGTTAGAATCCCCAAATGAGGTGATGGCAGTTACTTCAGTCATAAGTTCATGTATAGTTTCAGGCTCATATGAACTGACAAGTGACATTTTCATTTATATATAAAAGAAGAAAAAAAAGAAAAAAGAATGATTTACCAATAGCATTTTTCTAGATATTGTGATAAATATATATATATTAAGTTAATTTTAATAAAATGAACATTGTAATAATCTAAGCCACAGGGAATATAACAGATATCTGATATGGCAACTTATTAGTTTTTGTTTTTTTAGGAAACTGCTCAACTCGACTTCAGACACCGGTGAATTCAGCTCTCAAATGTTCTTCTCTGGGGTGGGTGTTAGCATTTAACAACTATATGACACAATTGTTATAATTTTTACTTTCAAGGATAATGTTAAAACAAATTTTTGTTGTTTATGTTTGTGCTAGTAATAAAATACATATTAATAAATTTTCTTATTATATTTGTTCTTCTGTTAAGCTAATAAGATTTGATTTATACAAAATAATGCAAAAACATATCAAAAATATATTCCCATAACATACAGTACCGTATATAACAAAAATACAACAAACAGTTTTAAATGATCAATTTAAACTATAAAGAATGTAAGTATAGTAAATGTGCTGTAAATAAGTTTTACAGTTTTGAGTGTGCAAGTATGTTGATAACAATAAATTGGAATAAGGGAAGGTAAAATATTGAGCCACGACTAAAATCCTTTTATATTTAATTTATTAAATGCTTGACATTCCATATAAGTAAGTTTAATCAAGTTATCAATAAATTAACAGTTCAAAAATAAATCCTAAGAGGAATTAATTTAAATTAGATATTTTCTTTTTAATCAATCTTATTAGTGGTTATCATACACTTTTCTATGACTTTATACAGTGGATGCCAGGCCACCTGTATGCGTGGCTATACCTTCCCTTCTGGAGCTTCAGTGATATCATTTGAATGTGAGAACAGTAAATGGAAAGTCAAAGATAGCTCAGATGACTCCATTCCTCACTGTAAACGTAAGTATTTACGGGTCTTCAAATAGTTTCAAAGTAAAAAAAAATTATTTTTAAAGATCAGTTTTGTTCTACAGTAAATATTTTTTGCCTTGAAGTGCTGAAAATTCCTCTTGCTTGGTTGAAAATGAAAAATCCTACATTTATATAGTAGTTTTAATTCTTTCAGGTTATGTAAAAGTTTATGTATATGACACATAGCATAATTGTGAGCTTTAAAATAATGAGATTCTGAAATGTCATCACAAATATAATGATGTATAATAAAATAACATCACAGATACAGTATATATAATAAATAACCTTTACATTTTAGTTTTAGCTAAACTATCTGGAAAAGTTAGCTCTATTTAATTTGCTGTAATTTTAAACCATACAATTTAAAATAACTTTTATTTGATTTGAAGTAGTTATGTTTAATGTTGCTAATTTCTGTAACATATAATTTGTTTTGTTTGTTTATGTAAAAGTTAGGTTTGTTTTAATTTAGTTAATTTCTAAAAAAGCCTTTATTTAATCTGGAAGGAGTTAGCTCTATTTAATTTGTTGTAATTATAAAACATTAATGTTCTTTATTTTATTTTTAGAAGTTAATTTTGATATTCATTAGTTTAAAGTATATAAATTTAGTCTTCCTGTGAATGTTCAATTGTTTTGATAACCTGTCAAAATTAGGACTAAATATTTCATCAGTCTGAACGAAATCGGTTTAATTACATAAATTATTTTTAACCTATTGACTTATGATTTACGAATTACTGTAAAAGATAATTTGTGACGGTCCGCCGAGACCCAAAACCACGATCACGAGTTTATCCGTGATGCTGACAATCCATATAAACAAACCATTATTTGACACTAAATAATATTATTTGTACAACAGTATGATATATTTAGTTTCATAAGTCTTTAAATATTTTTATTAAATAACCAGAACTTATTAATTTGAATTTATAATACATATTGAATATGTCAACAAAAACACTATTTTGACATTTCAGTATCATTGCGTAACCTTGACCTTGACCGTACTACATCGGCAGTCAGCACGCATTGTTGTTTGTTTATGTGGGGTTAGTTTGTCAATTGTAATCACGTTTAAGTTAAAAAAAACCATTGTTGTATATTATTCACAGCTGTAACTTCATAAATTACAAACATAATAAGGTTATTTATTTAGATTAGGGTTACTTACTGAAAACGTTCTGTTTGTTTACATAAAATTGCTTTATTATGCATTCATTCATTTTTTGAATTTTTACTGTAAAATCACTTTTTCATATAAATTAGAGAAAATATAGGCATAACAAATATTATAATATACATATGCTCATTAAACAAATTTTTAATTCAAAACCCAGTTTTTGACATTTGGAGTATTTGAAAAAATAATTTCTAAAAAAAAATGAGGTACCAAAACAAATAAAGGTTTTCCATGTAAAAAATTAATATCCGTACAAGAATATACTATCAAAACAGGGTATAAAAACAAGAAATTATTTTTGAAAATATCCTACTTTCAAAAAATTGAAAAAAAAAATGTTTGTTTTTTATACACACAAAATTTATATTTTTAGGTTTTAAAACATTGAAAACTAGTATACATTGTAGACAATTTGTTGGGGAACATGAAAATATGAGGGCTTAGTATATTTAAATAATAAACAACATATTTATTTAATTTATGGTGAAATATTGCACTTTCGCTTTATTTAATGGGATTCCTTAGGGTCAGCTACTGCATGATAACTGAGTTGCTAATAGGTTAATTCATTTAAATATCCCGTAATATCAATCTTTACTCTTTTCTTCAAATTATTTCATGTATATGTTAAGTTAGTGTAGTTAATTAAAATCTTTATTTTAACCATTGCTTGATAGTAGCGTGATTGCGTCTCATTCTTCTTCCCCCACCACACTCAAATTTGCAATCAGATCACTGCTCACACTCTTGCCCCCTACTCCAGATTTCATAAGACAGCCCATGTCAACACTCAACCTCTTCTTGTTCATATTAACGAATTTCTTTCAATTTTTGAATTTTCTACTTTTGATATATTTAATTTACCCACTACAATACTGTACTCCTCTTACACCACCTGGTTGGGGCAAACTGACTTCATGTTTCTTGATGATATTTTTTGTTAATAATATACATGTTTTAATTTCTGTTTGCTGCAGGACACCTAATCTTGGCTTTCTCGTTGAATTTGAATCCATTCTTCTTGCTCTTATGGCTGGTTACAATAATGTCATTGTAACTGGTGACTTTAACTTGTTGACCTTTTGGGTCTGCTATTTGTGATCTGACTTAATTAACAAGAATGTTTCACTCTTGTAACATGACTAATCTGCCTTTCCATGCAACTCATCACGCTGATACTACTGATACCTGGCTGGACGCCATGGCTGTCTGTGACCTGTCCCATGTCATACACCAAGGTCAGCACCCTGCCCTTGGTCTGTCAAGACACGATTTAATATTTTGTGTATATTGTCTTACCACCCCTAAATGTTAACCCAATTTCATCTTGTATAGGAGACTCAATGATGAAGATTCTGATGTACTTCTGGCTGATGCAGTCCTAATGCCCTGGCACAATATAATCTATGCTCCTGATGTTAATATTGTTGTAAAGATGTTAAACAATTGTATAATTTGACTTCTTGATAAACATGCTCACTTCATCACACAGAGGGTCACCAAGAAACCAGCCCCATAGATCAATGACTACTTACGTCAACTGCAGAAATAAAAGGACATTGCTTTTCGTAAGGCTAAAAGAACTGATTCATCTGACGATTGGACGGAGTATAAAATACTGACGAATAAAGACTCAGCAACAATTTCGCAATGGCAAGATATGATTCTATTATAAATCTTTCTCTGGTGCCATATGTACTAAAGGCTTGTGATCTAAGGTCAGGGAGCTAGGCATTGGTAAGACCAATAGTGACAAACCTGTTTCCCTTGATATTAATGTTATTTCACTAATATTCCAATCCATCTGTCCAGAGAGCTGAATGCTGCTTCTCTTCGCCACCAGTTCTTCTTCACTCTGATGACTGAGGCTGCTATGATGAGGATGACTATCGGAACTGATAAAACCCCTATTAAACTTCTCAAACTTTTACTTCCAGCCATACTGACTGTGATTACAGCTATTTTCGATAAATCCTTAACCACATCTACCTTTTCACCTGAGTGGAAATCTGCCATTGTGCACCCTCTACAAAAAGTTTCGTCATCTCAAGGTACTTCTGATTTCAGACCTATCAGTATCTTACCAGCATTATCAAAATGCCTGGAAAGGTTAATCCATCGTCAGATGTCATCATTTATGGAGAGTGCTGGATTACTGTCAAATTTCCAATCTGGATTCTGTTCAAGATTCAGTACTGCCACTGCCCTTCTTAAAATTATTGACAATGTCCGCTCTGCCATTGACAAGTCTCTACTTACCATCTTGTCCCTATTTGATTTCTCTAAAGCTTTCGACCGTGTTTACTATCCCCTTCTTTATATAAAAATGTTCTTTGATGGTTTTTCTGATGGTTGTACTGACTGGGTCAGGTCATACTTGAAAGGCCGTCGGCAGTGTGTAAAGGCAGACAACAGAGAAATGCTGTCTTTTGTTCAAATGGCTCTTTAAATGTCTCCTTGCAATCTTTTGATGACTGGATTTGCTCTCTGGGGTTTAGTTGTATTAGAATTTTTAAGCAATTTTTGTAAAATAGTTATCAGAGATGTTGTTGGAAAAGTACGTCAAATTGGCTTCAGAAGCCAAAAGGCACTTCATATCACTTCAAAAATGTGTATATGATTTGCATGTTCAAAGATAAATTCAATGTAAATTTTGCATTTAATTAATGTGGGCATGTTAACTGTGTACAGCCTATGTATATGATGGAAACCATTTTACATGTTGGAAACATCTTTGTCTGTATTCCTAAAATTAGGGCTTATCAAGTCGAAGTAATCCAGCGTTTACACCCAATTTACTGGAATCTTATAAAAAGACAATATAAGAATCTTGATGGTAGACAGTATTTGGAAATTTCCAATGCTTCAAGCGTTTAAGGAAACAAACATGTTTCGACAGGTATAACACTCATATCATCTTCAGGTGTTACTTACTACTTTATTCTACATTACTGTTTTGATATTGATAGTGTGTTCATTTTAGTTTTGTATTATCGTATTGTATTCAAAATAATAAATAGTGTTTTTGTAAACTTTGTTGTAAACTTGTTCCATGGATGTCTACATAATGGAAGTAAACAATTGTTTATCTTTTCATCAATTTATTCAGCGTAATTTTGTCATTTATATAATTTTGTCTAGTATAAAAGTTAAAAAACCAAGTGTCTTTATAATAGTAAATATACAAACATAATAATGATAGAGATATCTATTCAAATAAGTTTTTTATAATCTATTTGTAGTATTGTTTTATTTGAAATGTTTCACAAGATTGATTTTGATGGCGGCAGTGTTTTACCATATTTTGAGTTTCTCACTTATTTTTTTTAGATAAAAAGCAATATTTTTTAAACTGAATATTTATTATTCTTTTGCAGGAATATAAGGAAAATGAATTGAAAAATAAGTTAAATATTGTAATTTTACAAAAAATTTATAATTTTTTCTGTTTTTATTGTTTATTGTTTAACTATTTTTTTTTTAGTTTAGGACTTATATTTTAGTAGATAATTATTCTGCATTCTATTCTGAATGAAGTAATATAACATTCATATAGATATCTCTTCAAATTTGTGTTTTATGAAATGTTTTGTAGGACTCTGTTGGTTTTACGATTTTCATACATTTTTTAGTAACAATAGTGTTTTACTCTTTATTTAGTTCCTCACTTGTTTTTTGAGATAAAAACTGAATTATGTTGTAAACTGTAGAATAATTGTTGTTCTTTAGCATGAGTATGGTTAAAAATATTTTTATTTTATATAAAACTTTAAAAAAATGTTTTTCATGAGTAATTAATTTGAATTTTTGTTTTTTTATTATTTTTATTTATATTTGAGGATTTATATGTTAGGAGATAACTGTTCTAAATTCTATTCTGAGTAAAAATACATAAAATTCATAGAGATGTCTTTTCAAATAAGTGTTTTATGATTTTTTTAAAAAACCTCTGCAATTATGCCTACATTAGCGTAGCACCTTTTAGTATAGTATTTGGTAGTATAGTACCTAGTATATATAGTATAGTACCTAGTAGTATGCTAGGTGCCATAGCACTAAAAGGGTTAAGAAAAAAATGTGATGTCTAGTTTTAAATGTAGAATAATGTGGTAAGTAAAACCTGAAGATGACACGAGATTGTCATACCTGCCAAAACGTGTTTGTTTCCTTAGACACTTGAAGCATTGTAAATATCCAAATATTGTCTATCAATCATGAACAGTCTAATGCTAATAAATAACTTTCAAACAACAGAAACCATCTTATTTAGGAATAACATTTTATAGTAAACTTATTTCTGATTTAAAGAGCATTCCTGATTTTAAGAAAGAAGTTAAGAAATACTTGTTAACTTCTTTTATAAATGTACTAAACTGTTTACTTGTTAACTTCTTTTATAAATGTACTAAACTGTTTACTTGTTAACTTTTTTTATAAATGTACTAAACTGTTTACTTGTTAACTTTTTTTATAAATGTACTAAACTGTTTACTTGTTAACTTCTTTTATAAATGTACTAAACTGTTTACTTGTTAACTTTTTTTATAAATGTACTAAACTGTTTACTTGTTAACTTCTTTTATAAATGTACTAAACTGTTTACTTGTTAACTTTTTTTATAAATGTACTAAACTGTTTACTTGTTAACTTCTTTTATAAATGTACTAAACTGTTTACTTGTTAACTTCTTTTATAAATGTACTAAACTGTTTACTTGTTAACTACCCAACATAGACATACCAGACTTCTCTAGTAGTGTCTACATCGATGGTAACCATTGAGCGGACGCCATGTCAGTATTATGACGACCAAGCACAGAACCTATAGCCTACAATCTCCTCAACACTTTGTTCCCAAGTAAATGGATTATACTGATAAACTGTACGTGTATTACCCACCCGCTTGCCTATACACGTACAGTGCGTACAGTGGCATTGACCCACCTGCCCACCCATACACGTACAGTGGCATTGACCCACCCGCCCACCCATACACGTACAGTGGCATTGACCCACCCGCTTGCCTATACACGTACAGTGGCATTGACCCACCCATACATGTACAGTGGTGGTACAGTGGTAGCCTGTTTAAAATACGTTAAAGTTAGTTAATATAACTAAGAGAAACGTATTCTATCATATTAGTCCACCCACTGATCCATACACGTGTGGTCTTTAGAGACCCACCTGCCCTCCCATACACGTACGGTCTGTAGAGACCCACCCGCCCTTCCATACACATACAGTCTGTAGAGACCCACCCGCCCTTCCATACACACGTACGGTCTGTAGAGACCCACCCGCCCTCCCATACACGTACGGTCTGTAGAGACCCACCCGCCCTCACATACACGTACGGTCTGTAGAGAACACACACACACATAGCGATCTCTGAATACACTATGTGACCCAACACGTCGTCAGGTGGTCTCATGTAGTGTCAAAAAAGGCCAAATTAGCCACTTAAACCAGGAGTAGTCGCGCCTTTAATGCAACCTAATATGGTCGCTGCAGGTCATGGTAACCCGCAATTCCATTGAACCCACCCGCCCACCCATACACATACATTGGTACAGTACACGTACTGTACGTAACGGTGTAAGGATCAGTTGACCTTAGTTAGTAACAATGACTACACTTGTTCATTGTTGGAATGTCTAGCCGACAACAACAACCGACCCGCTCACCCATACACGTACAGTGGTATTGACCCACCCGCCCACCCATTCACGTACAGTAGTATTGACCCACCCGCCCACCCATACACGTACAGTAGTATTGACCCACCCGCTCACCCATACACGTACGGTGGTATTGACCCACCCACCCACCTATACACGTACAGTAGTATTGACCCACCCGCTCACCCATACACGTACAGTGGTATTGACCCACCCGCCCACCCATACACGTACAGTAGTATTGACCCACCCGCCCACCCATACACGTACAGTAGTATTGACTCACCCGCCCACCCATACACGTACAGTAGTATTGACCATTAAAGCAGCTGTATATTTATTTTGAATATTAATTGCAGTAGTAGTGTTACAATTTTAATTAAGTTTTACTCCATTGTTTTGTATTACAATGTACAATGTTATTGAATAAAGTGGATTTAATAGGGAGATCAGAGTTGAAAAGGAATAGATTCCATAAACACAATTCACAACATGATATAGAACATAGAAAGTTGGCAGTGGGTTGTTGCTAAGACCAAAGATTTATTTAAAGTAGAGTGTCCATATATAAATGAAAATAAATAAAATGTAATTTGTTCAATAAGGTTGCTGTTTTTACAATTGGTATTATAACCATCCCTAGGAAGCTAACCTGTTTATTGTGTTCTAGCAACCTGCATTCCAACTTGCCGCAATGGAGGATCCTGCATTGCTCCCAACACCTGTGATTGTCCTGAAACATTTTCAGGGGCCTACTGTCAGTTTGAGAAGAAGCGCTGCATTGGCTACCCTCCTACTCCCATGAATTCTCGAAAAGAGTGCAATACTGAGTTAGTGTAATATACTTTAACTTTAGTATTATTCTTACAAATAAATTACAGTAAAACCTGGCATATCTGTCCCTCTGATATCCGGAATCTCTGATAACCGGCTCATTGGTGACAATGAGAAGGAATATTAGTTCCAACACTTGACCTTGGGAAAGGAGGGGTAGGAAGCGTAATGAGGAATTTCTCCACAGCAATTGTCGCCTATATTATTTTTAGAAACATTGCTCTAGGTAGATCAAACAGTTGCTATTTTATGTGCGTTAGTATGAGTTTTTCTATAATACTGTGTTTTACTGTTTTTTTATTTTCTATATGTTATAAAATAAAATAAAATTTATGATCTTTTGATTTTTTTAAAATTTCTATTACGTGACCAGAAAGTACCTTAACCAAGAAATATGATACTAGTAGGCTAACAGTATTTAAGTTTTTATTTTTGTTAAATAAAAATGTGTAATATTTTATAAAATTATAACTATATATTTTGAAAAAATCCTTACAGCTCAATACTTCGATAAATTCATTAATCACTTACTGTAGTTCCTTCAAAGCGTAACCGTAATATGTACTCTCAATGCATTTGCTACATGAAAACCACGCTTTATTATGGTAATTTCATATCCAGCTTCAAAGTTATCCAGCCTACCCTGGTGCCATATTAGGCTGGATATGACAAGTTTTACTGTAACTCTTAATCCTCAACCCAAGCTATAAGGTCTGTGGGACCTGGTACTATTTCGTACGAAACCATTCGGCCTCAGTGACTTCTGACTCAGTTTTAAACAATTCATTTATTCCTATTAATCTATTTATCTAACTATCACATTATTAAAGATACAGTATTATCTATATATTAAATAGTTACAAAATATTATAACAATATATAAATTAGTTCACGTTAGGGCTACTATTTTAATAAATTGAATGATAAATATAATGAAGTACCCTTTATTCATTTTTATAAAAATATATGACCGGTTTCGGCTCTTAGGTCATCTTCAAATAGTAAATAATTATTATTTATTATTAAAACATGTATTATTGACTATCTGAAGATGGCCTAAGAGCCGAAACCGGTCATATATTTTTATAAAAATGAATAAAGGGTACTTCATTATATTTATCATTCAATTTATTATAACAATAATTGATAGGTATTGATTAAACAAAATTTGTGTAAACAGAAATATTTAGTAGCTATTGGTAACAATAATTAAAGAAAATATTTCAAAGGAGATTTGTTTTTAATTACAAATGGCAAAATGTATAACAGGAGTAAGTATATAAATTATAATGAGAAATGTTTGTCCGATTTTTATTACGTAATTGCATATTCTAGGCAGATGGGCTTGCTGCACTTGATGCATTTTATAAGCCATTTTCCTTCGCTTGACTGATGCACAAGAGCTACAGGCGTTTCTTTTATGAGAGCTATCAGTATTACATCAGCCTATCAGCAAACGGCATTCAATAATAAACAACCACTTTCTGCAAAATTTTCATCCATGGCACGGAGCCCATTTTCATGATTTGCCATAGAGAAAGTAGGCCAATATTCAATAAATAAGAGCTAAAACTTAAACAATAAAACTTTAAAGTAAAAACAACTCTGTGTGTACGTAGTATTTCAAACTATATGGTCTGGAAGACCGAACATGATATTGTGGATCATGAACTATAAGACTGCAAGACTGCTATGTTTTAGGTTATACTATATTTACTTCATAGGTAAAGGCAGCAGAATGAAGAATGGGGTGTCAACTGAGAGGAAACCAGTTGGGAGAAAGGTATCATGAATCGAAGGAATGGTCGCAGCTTATTGTGACCACACTGAAAAAACAAAAATTCCGTCAGGTCTCATAGACCGGTTGTTCAGGTTAAGGGTTAATCCGTTTCAAGTAATATAAATATATTGATTAAAAACTCAACTCTTTTATGTATTTAGCTCCAATATTATGATTTAATCATGAAAAAATTATTATACCTTTTTTTGACTGTAATGTTAAAACCTCATTAAAAACATCTATAATTTAAACTATGTTTACATAAGTGTTGTAATATCAACTATAAGGAGGAGGCTTCATCTGCTAAGTTTGCCTTATAGATATATCAGGACTGCCATATAAGCGACTGATTATATGTTAGGAGACGTTTCAAGTCTAATCTGGGGTTTCAAGGCCAATCTGGGGTTTTAAGGCTAATCTGGGGTTTTAAGGCTAATCTGGGGTTTCTAGGCCAATCTGGGGTTTTAAGGAAAATCTGGGGTTTCAAGGCTAATCTGGGGTTTTAAGGAAAATCTGGGGTTTCAAGGCTAATCTGGGGTTTTAAGGAAAATCTGGGGTTTCAAGGCTAATCTGAGGTTTTAAGGAAAGTCTGGGGGTTCAAGGCTTGTCTGAGGTTTCAAGGCCAATCTGGGGTTTTAAGGAAAATCTGGGGTTTCAAGGTTAATCTGGGGTTTCAAGGCTAATCTGGGGTTTCAAGGCTAATCTGGGGTTTCAAAGCTAATCTGAGGTTTCAAGGCCAATCTGGGGTTTTAAGGAAAATCTGGGGTTTCAGGGCTTGTCTGAGGTTTCAAGGCTAATCTGGGGTTTTAAGGAAAATCTGGGGTTTCAAGGCTAATCTGGGGTTTTAAGGAAAATCTGGGGTTTCAAGGCTAATCTGAGGTTTTAAGGAAAGTCTGGGGGTTCAAGGCTTGTCTGAGGTTTCAAGGCCAATCTGGGGTTTTAAGGAAAATCTGGGGTTTCAAGGTTAATCTGGGGTTTCAAGGCTAATCTGGGGTTTCAAGGCTAATCTGGGGTTTCAAAGCTAATCTGAGGTTTCAAGGCCAATCTGGGGTTTTAAGGAAAATCTGGGGTTTCAGGGCTTGTCTGAGGTTTCAAGGCTAATCTGGGGTTTTAAGGAAAATCTGGGGTTTCAAGGCTAATCTGGGGTTTCAGGGCTAATCTGGGGTTTTAAGGAAAATCTGGGGTTTCAAGGCTTGTCTGAGGTTTCAAGGCCAATCTGGGTTTTCAAGGCTAATCTGAGGTTTCAAAGCTAATCTCGTGTTTCAAGGCTAATCTGGGGCTACAAGGCTATATATAAATTAATATAATATACTCTCAAGCAAAATATTAGTTAATAATTGAAACAACTATTCAAATTTCACCTCTTCTATGGTTAGATTGACACCTCCCACCCATATACATGTATTATGGTATTGACCCAAGGCTATATATTATAAATATAATATACTCTTAAGCAAAATATTAGTTAATAATTGAAACAACTATTCAAATTTCACCTCTTCTATGGTTAGATTGATACCTCCCACCCATATACATGTATGATGGTATTGGCCCATACACATACATGCTATTAAAACAACCAATCAATACCACCCTCTCGCCCACGTGAATAGGTGGGCGAGAGGGTGGTATTGATTGAAAAAAATATAATGAAATGAAAATTGTCTTTATTAGGGGCGACGTTACGACTATAAAATCCTCTCTTTATATTTATTCCTCTAATATACCTAGGTTACAATAATTAGAAAGAACGTTAAATTTGCTTTAAAACCAAGGTTACTTGTAATAATTTCATTTTACAAACAGGTTCTAGCCAAATTAAAATAACTTGTCATTAATTACATTTGACATATGTAGTTATTCTATGCTATTCAAATAAATGCTATTCAAAATCGCAATGAATATATATTTTTCTATTGAAATTTTATTTTCATTTATTTTTCAATTTATATTTTTTCCCCTATAAGAAGAGCTTTTTGAAAATAATGTAGTTTAAAATTTCCCCTGAAGTTTTTCTTATTTAAGAACTAGCCTTACTTTTATAAAAAAAATATTCTAAAGTATATTTTTGACATTTAATTTGTGTAGTTAAGTTTTGCTCTAGAGTTAGTATTTTACTAGCTAAGAATCAAAAATGTAATCATTTAGTATAATACTAATGTAATAATTAGTATAATATTATTACATTAGTATTATATATTATACTAATTAGTACATTAGTATTATCAAAATAACACCGGCTGGGAAAAAGAAAAAAAGAGCCAACCGGTTGAGACGAACCTACGACCAAACAAAAATACAAAACAACACACAACACACAATACACAATGAAAACAAACACAGTCCAATCAGACACGGAACTGGAAGTACTGACAGAGAAGTTGAAAACAATAGCCGCAGAAATAGCACAACCCGAAAAGAGAAAAAAACACCAGTGGTGGGACAGAGTGTGTGAGGAGGCAGTCGACAGGAGACATGAAGCGTGGAAGAAATTCCAAAATAACAAAACTGACGAAAATTTTGCAATGCTGACCCAACAACGGAAACTAACTCAAAGAACGTTAAGAAATAGCAAAAGAAAGTATCATCACGGACTGCTGGACCAAATAGAAGATAGCTTTGCCAAAAACAACTCACGGCAATACTATAGAACATTTAGGGAAAAAACCAAAACCTTTACACCACCAACCCTCATGCTCAAAAACAAAGAAGGAGTAACGGCACACAACGATGAAGAAAATGCCAACATTATGGCGGAAAGCTTCCGAAATCTTTTGAACTGCGAAGACCCGATCAATATACTCGACATAAATACTAACACAGAAGTCAGGACACCGGAAGAGAACGTACAAGCACCATCAAAATCAGAAGTAGAAATAGCAATTAAACAATTAAAAAACAACAAAGCTAGCGGAGAAGACCAACTGACAGCAGAGCTCTGGAAGTACGCCGGAGAAAACGCAGTTACCAGCCTCCACAAGAACATTCAAAAGATCTGGAAAGAGGAGAAATTACCGACAAGATGGACAACAGCAATAATATGTCCCATCCACAAAAAAGGGAGTAAGACCGACCCAAGCAATTATAGAGGGATCTCCCTACTGGACTGTACGTACAAGATTCTCTCCAAAATAATTTATAATAGGGTCAGAGACCAACTAGAAAAAGAACTGGGAGAATATCAGGCGGGATTTAGACCGGGAAGAAGCTGCCCAGAACAAATATTAAACCTAAAGATAATCATCGACTACTACAAGTCGAGAAACAAACAACTAGTGATCTCTTTCATCGATTTCCAAAAAGCCTACGACAGCATACATAGAGAATCTTTGAAGAAGATACTGAGAAATTTAGGCTTACACCCCAAACTGATCAAAATGATTGGGCTTACACTGGAGAACACAACATCTAAAGTCAAATTCAGAGGAGCAACCTCAGACGCGTTCGAAATTAAAACAGGATTAAGACAGGGGGACGGGTTGTCCCCAATTCTATTTAACTGCGCACTGGAATATCTTATGAGAGAATGGAGGAAGATTAACCCAGAACTAATAAAAGTAGGAACGAAAATCAAAGTGAACTGTTTAGGTTTTGCGGACGACTTGGCTTTATTAGCAAACAGCATAAAAGAGGCAAGAACGCAAATTGAGACACTAGAAGAGATAGCTGGGAAAATTGGACTAAAAATCTCGTTCGAAAAGACCAAAATCATGGTCAGGGATCCTCTCTGCGTTGATCACATATCAATTTTTAACACTAAAGTAGAACTGGTGAAAAAATTCAAGTATCTGGGGGAAACAATAACACACAACAATAACGAGAAAATCAACTGGAAAGAAAGAACTGACAAACTGAAGAAGTCTCTATTCACAACTCAAAACATATACAATAAGAGATGCTTATCAACAAAAACCAAAATCAGACATTACCAAACGGTAATTCTCCCGGAAATACAATACGCATGCGAGACAATCTCCGGACCTTACAAAATAGGAGAGATAGAAGCAATAGAAAAATTAGAAAGAAGGATAATAAGAAAGTGTATAAACAAGAAGAACCTAGTGGAAGGTCAATGGAGAATAATCCCAAACGAAACCGTCTATAAAACAATCACTCCACTAACAGAATTCTTCAGAAGGAAAAGGATATCATTCCTGGGACACATATTGAGAACGGAAGACACTAGACTAGCTAAACGACTGATCGACTTTTACTGGAATAAAAAAATCAAGTCAAACTGGGTGAGAGAAGTGCAGAAGGACATGGAAGAACTAGGAATCTTGAAGGAGGATCTCGTAACAAAATCACAGAACTACAGCGAATGGGTAAAAACAAACACAATAACACTCACGCACAAACCAAGACCAAGACGAAATGTGGTGTATTCAGAGGAGGAAAGAAGACGAAGATCGGAACGGCTAAAAAAAATATGGGCTAAAAAGAAAGAAGAGACAGCCAAACAAATGAAACAGCTAAGGACGACTACAAGTTTTGAACTAAAGTGATCCAATAGGGTCGTAAAAGCAATAAATAAATAAATAAATTAGTATAATAATTTAACTGTCATGGCTATACCTTTTTAAAACAAAAATTTTTTGGCAATAACGACCAATTTCAGTAGACATTACATGAGTGGTACTATTCATAGTTTTATTTTTAGTGTGAAGAAACGCATTAAACTCTAGGTGTACCACAAATACGCATCACCATCTCGTATTCAAATAAGTAATTTTGTACTTAGCCAGTGCATCACAATGATTTCATTACATAATAGTATTGTTATCAATCACTTTTATTTTTGCTAAATATTATTTAAATGGTTAAATCCATAGAAAATAATTTGGAATTTACTAGCAGCAAACAGAATCTAACCAATACAGCCAGTATGCATGTATTTAGAATGCTAATAGAAAAGTGATAATTCTTCTATTCTTTAAAAAATTTCCTATAAATTATAATTATACCATGTTTTACAGGAGTTGCACCATTATGTGTCTGGAGAACCACGAGTTCCCTGATGGCTCAGGTATCGCCAATGTGTTCTGTCGAGATGGTGAGTGGACACCTGGTCGTCCAGATTGGCCCACCATTCCTGACTGCAAGCGTAAGTATCTCATAATACTACTGCCACTAAACATTACAAAAACTGAAATATTCCAGATTTAATAGTATTTTTGTTTTATAATATTTGAAATCATTTTCCAACTGTAAGCATCTATTATTTTTCCAGCTATTTGTATTCCTGGCTGCCAGAACGGAGGTAGTTGCTTAGCTTTCAACAAATGCAACTGTCCCCAGCAGTATCGTGGCCCTTACTGTCAATACTGTGAGTTTATTTTATGAGTTGTAATCTATTTTAATGAATGTACTCTTACCACATTGACAGGTCCATTATTCAACAATCTTCCATCTTAATTTATGTTATTCAAATATATGATAATGCAAACAATAAGTTGTTAGTTGTATATCATATTGTCCCTGATGATAGACTGATGCCTCAGATCACTATTGTTGTCATACTCAACTATAGTTTGCTAAATTTAGCTTCAATCCTGTCAAAACATCTAGATTAGTAACTTTTCTTTAAATAATCAAAGTTTGGATTAGTTCAGTCCTACAATCAATTAATTATTGTTCGTTCAACCATCGAAGGATGTGAGTGGCAATGAAAAAATGTCCCTTATAATATTATGCCTTTTGTGTTTTTATTTAGTGGACCTATTCTCTCAAATAAGCTTCTTGCACTATCTCTCTTGTTAAATTAATTGTTTCTCAAATCTAACATAGCCTTTTTAAAGTCACATTTCTTGTATTATTCTTTTTGTTTTTAATCCTAGAACTGGCAGTTACATTTTTCTGTGGTGGGGGCCTTTTTTATGTACCTTGCAAGGGGGCTTTTAAAAAATCACAAAAAATTTATATATTATCCAAATTAAATAATTTTACCACCATTGTATTCCCTACATCCTGTATATTTTTATGTATAACAATAAAAATCTAATAATAAAAAAATGTGTTTTATTGACATTCAAAATTAATTTCTTTTGCAATTTCAATTTTGAAAGTGGGGAGACCATGCTGTAAACTCCTAATAATAATAAAGTGAGACAAATTCCAAGATGGCTAAAATATTCAAAAGTTTGTATAGTTTTTAAAAATACAACTTTTTATATTACAATCACATATATAGTCTACAGTATCATAAATCATCAACAGTGCAAATTTCAGACTATAGCGGAAGTAGCAATAAAAATGCCATAAAACAGTATGTAAAATTGATAAAACTAATGTTATGTGAAAAAAAACATTCACCAGAATATGAAAAACATGAACATGTTACTTACTTGTTATTTTGAGTTAAAGAGAAACTGCCCAGTAAGTGAAACATGTAGTCTATCTTACTAGGTAGGTCACTAGACCTATCAAGATAGTTGAATGACATTATAACACTATCATATGAAATAATAGCATATATTTACAACACACAAACTATAAACTAAACAATACACAACCTAAAACAGTAAAAACAAACATATTTCAATTACTAACAATGTCAACAAAAAACTAATGTGATGTCTACTAGCTCGAAGCAGCTGACACGTGGGTTCAGAGAGACAGTCAGAAATATCAGCTGTTCGACCGGCAATGTTCTTTTATAATAATGTTGTGTTATTCACCAGTGTTCCAAAGGCATCAAAGTTACAAAAAATAAAGTTCGACTCTTTAGAACACAACAATATGTTTTACAACACAGTTTAATAATATTTACATACAATAAAAACCACTTGAAGAAAAGATGTTTTGACCGTCAATACACTAACAACTTTTGACTTTTTAAAATCAATATTTGCTAGTTCCAGGATCAATTTGTATTGTATTCTGCCCTTCTATCTCTTTTACCATGAATATTTCTATGTGTGGGCCACAACAATTATTCAGATGCAATACCATTCATTTAGCCAAAATATTAGACAATTTTTGAAATTATTTACAGCACAGTTTTAAGAAAGTAAGGAGTACCATAGATCTGATTTTTGCAATAGGACAAATAATTGAGAATTATTGGTAAATTTAATATGAATCTGGTACTAAGTTTCTTGGATATAAAAAAATGTAAGATCTGTTAAAAAAAAGAAGTATCTGGATGAATTTGAAAAAGATAAGAAAATAAAACTAGCTCGTCGAAGAAGCTTTATATTATGATTACATGAGTATATGGCACGAATGAATGCGAGGAACACAGAGTGGTTTAGTGTAAAGACTACTATTTTATATTATGATTGCAACACTACACATATAACACTACCATAAGTGTTACCAACATAAGGTTATATGAGGAAGAAGAAAGGAATAAATATAAAGAGAAATAAATGTGCTCAAACTGATATGTTTAGAACTCGCTGAAAACCTTAATTAATTTTCATTGTAATATCAATATGTCATAAATGAGTCCGTAAATAATTTACTTTTAAATGTCAAAGAAGAAAAGTACATTCCATTATTTTATAGTATTATTTATAGTTAAAATATATTTTAAGGTCTATGTGTAGATAAAATTATGAATAAAATGTAGTTTGAATATTTACCTTTAAAAGTACTGTAGTTTTCTGTCTTCAGCCTTTAAATTTCAACATCAGATGAAGTGATTCCCTCCACGATGAGGAGCAATGCTCTCTACTTACAGCCGTAAGGTTTTACTTTGTAAAGGTAAATTATTGAAGTATTTTATTGATTTTAAACAATTATATTATTATCAATAAATGTGCTTTTGATAATAGAAAAATAAAAATTTTAAGCATTTTTTAATTAATTGTTATATTAATCTGTTTCCTTAGCGGCAGACGCTTGTGACTCCCGGAAACTGAATTTCAATGGTAACTTCAAGTGCTCTGAGAGTGATGGTTTGTATTTCTGTAGCCTGAGTTGTCCTGCAGGAATGGACTTTCAAACCCCCCCAGCCACAACATACTCGTGTGACTACAGTGAGGGCAGATTCCATCCATCCCCTGTGCCACAGTGTATCTTTGGTGAGTACCAAGCCAAGAGGTTATAGAAAATAATAGAGTGTTGATGAATGGAGGACCAATCCATTCTTGATTTCTCTTTCTTTTGTTTAACTTTTGATATATTTAATCTAACAAACATGATATTGTTAAGTGACTTAATTTGTCCAGGTTTTCCTTCATCCTTCCCTAAGGCTTCATTGATACAATTTTCTTTTGCCTTATTGTCAGATTTATGATAACTTTTTACAACTTTTCCTCATATAACATGTCAAAACCGTTGGTTTCAATATTTTATTTTGTTTCAAACAATTACTTAACGTTCACTGTTGAGAAAATATTATGTCCTTTTTACATATGCTAAAACCACAAGTGTCATTTCAGAAAACTATCTAATGAATAATAAAAATGTAAAACTTAACCCTTAAAACGCGGCATCCGTATATATACGCATGTTTACAATTGCCCGTAACGCGTTATACGTAATATTTCGCGAGCTGATAACAATAATCCTAGAACAGGCCTAATACAACGTAGCGAGTTCTAAGATTCAAGGTCAAGACTATTTTCAGGTTATTATTCATTTTCAAGACCTTTGGACTGGTTACTAGGCAACGAATGTAAATAATATGAAGTTTTCATTCATTATTGCCTCTGTCGAGGTAACCTCTAGCGCTCGCAGCGAATATATACGCATCTGCTAGTCACCTGACGCGGCGACCGGCTGGCGCTCAAGTCAGTCTGCAGTTATTTGTTGTCTGTCTTGTGCATTGTACTAACCTCCGGTGTGTAAACAAAGTTTATTATTTTGAATTTACTCTATATTTTTCATTGTGAAGTCTAGGTTAATTTTTTTTGTAAATAGTGTTTATTTTGTGTACATAATTTGTTGTCTTATTGAGTTATATTGTATATATTTTTATAATGGCTATAAAATTTATAGTTTTGAATTTTTCATACAGCTGCTACTTTCTAAGGAAGAAATTGTCATTATAAAATCATATTTCAATTGAAAAATTTATTTTTGCAAGTATAACATTTTTTTAATTGCATGCAATAATATTTTGTTTTTACAGTTTTGATAAAACTTTGTAATGAATAAAAAATGAATATAAAAAATACAATATTGTTATTATTATTTTTTTACATTGTACTATCCTGGTTTAGATTTAAAAAAAAATATAACTTTACAAAAACTAAAATTATATATATTCAAGAAAATTAAGCGTTAATTGAAAAATTACAGAAAATTGCTCAGCGTTTTAAGGGTTAAAACGAATATACATTAACATTTACATAACCTCTAAATACAAATGTATAGAATGCAAAACTATCACATTCAACAATAAACAATTAATTAGCCGTGATTAGCTTTTTTAGTCCATGACGCAGAAGTGTGTCGTCCGCACACAGGGCAAGCTCAATTTGACGAACAAATGCGTTTCCAACAGTGAACATGTTAAATTAAATAATTTGAAGAAATGAACTTCAAAATTCCAATAATTTAAAAATTTTGAATGCATATTTTTGTGTGGGAGAGGAAGAGTCATGTCGATCTTAGTAGATTTTTAAATATTGGAAAATAGACCTATGAATTTGAAATTTTTCTTTAGTCTGTCCAAAATGACGTCCTGAATCCAAAAATGACAATTTTGGTAGCAAATTTGATTTTGGTGGTTAGTCCTATTATTTTGCTAGTCATTTTTAGTATCGTCATAAGTTTTTATTGAATTTAAAAGCTTAAAACAAAATCAATTGTAAAACTTCGAATGTACTCTTTGTATTCAGCATAAATTTCTGTAATTTAATAACGCCACGATTGATAACAAAATTGTCTGTTTACAGCTTTTCTGATGAGTTTCCGGCATTTGCGCGCTTAATATATGCATCAACATAATTCGAACATATTTAAAACAATTTAAAACGGATTTCAGTACAAATTCGTTCAATTGGGTACCAACACAGGTATATTACTTGAATTTCAGTATTTTGGATTTTTCAGGTTTTTTTATTTTCCAAATTTCTCAACTTTTCCGACAAAATAAATGAACATGTTTGGAGTTCTACACTAGGTTACTCATAAACATACGAACGAACGGAGTGAATAAACATATCCTATTTGCAGTTCATGGCACGATTTGTGTAGCTAAAGCATTCTGTTCTGCTATCACAGTGTTACTAGTTACAAATTCGTTCAATTGGGTATCAACACAGGTATATTACTTGAATTTCAGTATTTTGGATTTTTCAGGTTTTTTTATTTTCCAAATTTCTCAACTTTTCCGACAAAATAAATGAACATGTTTGCAGTTCTACACTAGGTTACTCATAAACATACGAACGAACGGAGTGAATAAACATATCCTATTTGCAGTTCATGGCACGATTTGTGTAGCTAAAGCATTCTGTTCTGCTATCACAGTGTTACTAGTTACAAAATTGACTATCCCCCTTTACAAGAAAATATTTTCCACTTTGTCAAAATATTTACCTTTATTTTCCTCGTGGTTTGAAAAATTTGCATTCAATCAGAAATGCTCTCACGTACCACTTGAAATGGTCTCACGTATCACCAGTGGTACATGTACCACCAGTTGGGAAACACTGCTCTAAAATATGCGACAGTCGAAGCTGGACACCCTGTATATATCAAAAAAGATTTGCTGTGCTCTGAACGTCACTGGTGATACTGCACTGACAGCTATATAACGTACTCATACGTCAAAGGATACAAAGGTGTTAATTTTGATAGTTTTAGATCTTTACTCAATGGATGTTTTTAGAGATGTATTTAGTTTCAAATTATTGCTGGCAAATGCTAGTTTACTATGAGTATTTTACTATCTGAACTCTTTATCGGAAATTCCAAAACTATAACTGATGAATTTCCATTTAGGTAAGAATGGAGGACATAACAAAAATCTTAAGTATTTGAAAAAGTAATCATTTTAACTTCTCCATTAAAGTTGTAATTGTACTTCAAGTTGATAGTATTATAGTGTCACCACCAATTGTTTTGCTTAAACTATGTTAATCTAAATATGTTTTATCACATGTTAAACTACCAAATGACAAATATACTTTTTCCAAACATTGTGGATGGTCACAGTTGAATTGCTAGAGTTTGTAATTTCTTATAATGTTTAATTATTCTTATTTCCAGTAGAGAAATACGCTTTTTAAATTTCCGTTAAAGTACTGACTCTAGACTGAATTTAAGACATTCAACAATGGTGTATTTATTATTTGTTTAATTTTTTCATAATTTTTAGTATGACTATTAATATAACATTTGCTTACAGAAAGTGTGGAAGAAAATGCCTATCCTGAGATGGTCTTTAGCAGTGGAAGTGGTCAAATTGTTAGTGAACATGAAATAGCTTCCAAGTTTCCCATGCATCGTAAGATCAAAACGTCAGACATGTCAGCGGGTTACTCAGACTTGTTCAAGAATTTATTTGTGATGGAAAAAAAAACGCCAACACCTGGAACTTGTTTCACATGGGCCGGGTATCATTATAAGACATTTGACGGCAGAGTAATCAGGTATGGAACTAAAGATGCAACATTTATCAGGTATCTGGCCATTATTACTAGCTAGTATTTCACCGGCAAGTTATGGATGCTTGAGTTTTAAAATGAAAAGGAGTTAAAACTGTAAGTTTTAAAAGTAAAATTATTGTACTGTTTTATTGAATTGAAATTGTTTTATTTCAACAATTTTTTCAATTGTTTTATTGAAATTGAAATTAATAATTAACTAAAAGATTAATTGTGATTATTGAAAATAACTTGATTTAAGTGTTCAGTTGAGTTTAATTTCATACATGAGGATACTTTTCTCTGAGAACAGGCTCTAGCTAATGAATGCTGTTTAATTAAACTCTTGGAGTTACTTAGATTATTTATTTTGTTCCAACAATTGGGTATAAGATAGACCTACAAAACAGTTTTTAAGTACTGTAAATGACCCTTTATAAAAAAAGTTGAAAAGTTTGTGATAGAAACTTGTGAGTTGTACAAAGAAAATTGGAAATTCAGGCTTAAAAGATAAATTAAGTACATCCTTTGAAGGGAATTTGCTTATGAACTGAATATTACAAACCACACTATAAAACAGGATTTCAGTTTGGTTTAAATGCATACAAAAGGCCATTTTTTTCAGAATCAGTCTTCTCAGATGTATGGGGTGTTAGCCAACATATAACATTTTGTTTTCTCTAGCTTGTTGTAAATTTGAATTTATCACAGTTGCTATAGTTTTTCTCATATAACTATCAATATTTTTCATATGTTCAATGCTGAAAATGTGCAAATAGGTTGTCTCTCATGCTGAAACATTTTGTTAGGTTTTTATGTTCATTTACTTTTTATCCTAAAAATGATGAAAATTCCTTTATCTTCTATATCTATAAAAGGCAAATACCACTGATTCATTTACTCATCGCTGTAACTAAAAAAGTGATAGTTACAGACTTGAATGAACACGGATTCGTCCAGCGTACAGCCGTGCGTCACATGTAGTATCTAAAATAATGAAGGCGTTTTATGTTTATTACGACAAGTAACATATGTGACCTAACAAATCTATGTAGTGCACATTTAAAACTAAACACAAACTAATATTTTACAGTTTTGAATATTTTATAAACGTACAAAAGTTGTATTTCGAAGAAAAATAAAGCACTTTATATGTATTTCAACTGTAAACCCTTGTTGTATGTTTATGTGGAACTGAAATGTTCACGTAATATTCCTTGATAAATACAGTAAGTTATTTTTAAGTAATATTATAATATCAAATTGTTATATTATCAGGATGTGTTCTTTAACATAGTAGACTACTGAGTTTTTTCATGACATGATATAAAAATGTTCAGGTGAAAAATAAGTAGTAAAGTTTTACAAGGTTGATTTTCACAAATTAATTAAATAACAATCAGTGATTTGTTAAACAATGTATCAATTTAATAAAGTGTTACTATCTGTAAAAAAAAGCCTTATATAGAAAATATTTAATAACGGCATCATTATCATGCGACTTAATAGCCCGGTGTGTCCGCTACAATACAACCTGTAGAATGCGAAACCTTGTGGAGTCAAAGGTCTTATGTTGTAGATGTGCAATAAGAAGGGATTTTGAAAAATTCGTAGTAAATCAAAGTCTTTTCAAATATCGATTCAGAGTCAAATATAGTACTTTGTACCCTCTAAAAGTAGACTTGCAGATTTCTCTAGACTTCAAAAATTTTGTATCTAAGAGAACAAACTAATTTTAATCGGAAAATTTACAATTTAATATGACAAAATGCATAGCCAGTTCACAGGATATGGCTAAATATGGTGAGAAACCCGATATTTCACAGATTCAGAGTCAACTACAGTAATATGTGCCCTCTAAAAGTAGACTTACAGACTGTCTAAACTTTGAAACCAAGGGTCTTTTAGGTATCTATACATATAAAAACCATTTACCACTCATCACTATTTCTCCAAAACTATACGTCCAATTGACTTGAAATTTTGTACGTAGGTTTATCTTGGCCACTAGAGGCTCACTAAGAAAGGATTTTCCTCTCCGACATCAGGAATCAGTTCCAATGGCATCCAAAATTTCCATGGTATTCTTATGGAGCTATATTAACCCTTTAACGGCTGAGGAATCAGGCAAGCTTAGTACCCCCAGCGCTACATTCGTGTATACACGATTCCCTGCGTAGTGCCGTCAGCGCTACACTCGTGTTAACACGAACGTTGACAGCAGCTGTATCCTGATATTGTACTGCTTTTACTAGTGACTTATAATGCTATCTTGTGGTGTTATTTAGTACTACGAGAACCGTAACGTATTCTGACATGTGTCTCACTCTCGTGGAATATTTTGTAACTGCTTGAGGAGCATTAGCGATGGAAATAAGCGATTCTCGCCCGTATTGTTTCTCACATGGAGCGGGAACGAGCGATTCTCGACCGTATTGTTTTTATTGGTAACCGTATTGGTTCGCCAACTTCTCGAGAAATATCTTGAGCCTCGTCAAGTTAAGAAGGGTGGCCGTCCATCTGGGGATAACCCGACTAGACTTACAATGAGACATTTTCCCCTCTTTTATGCCTGCAACTGAAAAAAAGGCAGGACCATGCAGACCTTGTGTTGTATGCAAGTTCACTCAGAGGCGGGAGAAAGAGAGACGTGAAACCAGATACATTTGCGATGAATGCCAAGTAGCGTTATGTGCGGCACCAAGTTTTGCTGAGTTCCACGAACTCAAAAATTACTAAAACCCTCAGAATAAACCATAAAATAGTGTAAATAACGTATATAATTTAAAAGTAGTAAAATAGTGCAAATAGAAAAAATATATCCCTTAACATCCAGAGACGGACATTGCAAATTGATCTGGGTAAGTGTATTATTATTATTATTTATATTATTTTACAATTTTATATTAATATTTTAATTTATTAGCATGTTATCTGCAGATTTATATAACTGTTGAACATACTCTTAAAAAACATTGACATAAAATAGTTTATTCATAAGGAAACAAACTTTTGAAGACTGAGCGTCAAAACTCGTAAATTTTACCGCGATTGCTCCGCCGTGGACCGACCACGCCACTCGCATTGAACAGCTTGGCAGTGACGGCGCATCGAAACGTGTTAACACGTCAACAGCAGTTAAGGGGTTAATTGATTGTTGTATTCGATTAACAGCTGTTAAATAAAAACAAACTCAATAAAATTGTGGTAGGCTAAACTTAAAAAATAATTGAGTGCAGTATTAAATTATGCATAACATCAGCTGATCTAAATTGGATATAAATAGGATACAGTGTAAATTGAAAGCTTGCTACACATTTTGATTATATAATCAAATTCAATATTATATACCAGCGAAGCAGGCGGGTACAGCTAGTGATGGAATATAAATGAAACAAGCTTTTGCTATTTAAGACTTAAGAAGTTAAATTCATTTACAATAATACCAGACCACTTTAAAATGTACAATACCAATGACGTAGTGACAGGCTTGCCGGTCATACGTATGGCGAGCCCAGCCCAGCTGATTGGCATGCCGGTCGCCCACAGTGAACGTGTTAATAGAGTTTAGTTTTGAATTTCAATGTTATGATCCATGATAAGAGTTTTGGACAACACTGTTAGGTAAATTGTTTGAGTTGCGAGTTAGCTGTTTCAAATATGCAGCAAATCATTATCAATTTTACCTTTTAATTTTGACATTTCAGCATTAAAAGCACATTATTATTTTGTGTTCAGGACACAACTAACATTCAGTCCTGTGGCTTGATAAAAAAAATTCTTTAGAAAAAGACAGAATTTAACAAAAATCCACATCTATTGGAAGTAGATAAATCTTTCAAACCGGCCCCCTCTTTCCCTCATATCTATTACTATCTCTATGTTTAAGATTTATCTATTTGGCGTGTGCATTAAACCTTCAATTCAGAAGTTGAATAGTAGAAGTCTTAAGCCTGTTTTTTATGACAAAGAACCTGTTGTCATTACAGACTCCTAATACAATTTTGACTTTCATACTTCAATTTAGTATCAAATTAAATAAAAGCAATTGATTTATTTATTGGAATTAATTTCAAATGGATTCTTATAACTACTTACTTTAGAAGGATTTCATTTAGAAGAAACCTACTTCTACTAATAATAGTTTAAAATAATTGTTATGGGTGTTTCAAAATGCCTTAAACTTCTATTGTAACGATTTTTTATGACACTTATACAATATAACAAGGTTCACACAAGTCAACAGTATAACGAACCTTGTTGTATGTAGTATCATATATATTTTAAATTAATAGAGACGAAACAGAATACCTGAACATGGATCACTGGATCTGAAATGCGTCGTCCAGTTCTCACATGTTGGACAGATTAACTGATACACATAAGTAATAGTTAATTAATCATCTGTCTGGTGCTAAAATGACTGATTTCAATTCTATTTTAAGCTCTAATATATGATTTTAACCTGAAACGTATAAATGTATAACAAAAAATAAGTCTAAATTATAATCAGTTTTGTTTTAATCAAGTTGAAATAAATTACTTTCACATTAACATTTGGTGCACCACTGTTATCTGCCACTGAATAGAAGATATATTATTATAAGATTTTGGTGTTATATAATGTAATATACATTATTATGGTATCCACAGTTTCAAGAGTGGATGCAGTTACATACTGGCCAGTGACATTGTCGACAACACCTTCCAGATTCAGACATCCACAAAGAATTGCACATCTAATCACTGTCTACTGAGTATTACAGTGTACATTGGTGACAAAAAGTACCAACTGAGTATTAGTGGTAAGTTCTTACCATTTAGACTTCACGTTTAACATTTTTGAATATGGGGATGTTTAGAAAACACAACATGAATATCAATATAGCACAATCAATATTTTGGGACCTTTTCTGTTATATTTGGGTTGCATTTCAGCCCACATCAAAAGGCCCTTTTATTTTCTTGTTATACCCTTTTTTTTTAAAAAAAGAGAGGCCAATATCCTTTTCAACATTACTCTGCAGACTCCCCATAGACTATTGATTTGTGTGAAGAACTTATAAGACAGAATAAGGGGGAGAACCAGTACAGTGCAGGTTGAACATTACTGGTTCAGAGTGCAGGATGAAACTAACAGTCAAGGCCAGAATTCAAACCATTTGTTCTATCTCTAACCCGGATTGAAAGTCCTGGGCATTAGACCGCTCACCCACTGGCTCTCCCTAATCCAAATGTTTATTTTTTTGTCTGTCAGATTTTCCGTACAGTTTCTATTATTTATTTTTTATATTCTCTACACCAGCAGAATTTAAAAATTTGTATTTCAACTTTTCTTGTCCAAACCTATACAGCTAAATTATGAAGGACATTCTGGAACTTTAATTCTGGGCTCTGTATTGGAGTCACGAAAAAAATTTATGACATCTAAGCTAGCAAGAGGCCCACATGTTTTTTCTTGGGTATTCGGACCATTAAAAAAATTAAATAAATAAAGATTCCAGTTTTCTTCGATCTTTATGAATGGCTTTTATCCATTTTCTTCAATATGGAATTTAATAGCTTGTTTTCAGATTTGACATTGTAATTCTATATACTGGAGGGAGAGGCACGCAAGTGCAAACTGAATCAATTAGTTCACCATAGCTTGAACCAGAAGCATATTCAACTAAAATAATTATGAGAAGACCATACATCATACTTCTTACCATCCATATTCACATAAACTAGCAGCCTAGAACTTAGTGGTACAGACTCCTTAACGTTCCACTGTCTGACATGAATTATAAAAAAAGAAATAGATACCATTAAATAAATAGCCATAAGTAACGGTTTTAAACCTGCAATGATGGAAAAATTAATTACAAAGCACAAAAAACAAAATTCGGAAATAAAAACAAAAAACTGCATAGAGTATAATCTCTCTCATAACAATCTTATAAAGAAAGAACTAAAAAAATATGACAGAACTGGCATTTAAAACGTCTTGTACAAAACCATTGATAAAAAATTTGATAAAACTAGAGTTTATAAAATCTCATGAACTGATTGTTCAGTTTACTATAAAGGACAGACAGGAAGATCTTTTCGCACACGATTTAAAGAGCACTATCCAGACCCCAAGTACAATAAACAGAAATAACACGTCGCTCAGCACCTCCTTGATACCAATCATACAATATAACAATTATCTCTTCAATCAATAGATGAACATTTACAGATAATTAATTTTTGCCACAAAAGTAAACTATTAAACACAGTAGAAGAATATGATATTTACAGGTCTAAAAATAAGCCACATTTACTCAATGACAAGATATATTTTGAATCTAACATTTTATTCAACGCTCTCATACACAAAACAAAATCAATGGTCACATCTGATCCTAATGAAAACAATGATATAGGTGAAGGAGGGGGATAGCTGAAGTGTACTCCAGTTCTTGTTCGTCAATTGCCCACAGGACTATATAAGTGCGTGCCAGAATATGTTTGTATGTGTGTTAACTTTGTATAAAAGTTTCAAGTTCAACTTCATAGAGACAAATGACCTGATGATGAATCTTTTGATTTGAAATGCGTTGTCTAGATTTTTTGTGGACAGATTGACTGATTAATACACGTAAATAATCAAAATAATTAATAATTTACTTCTAAATTTTGTTCACAGAAGAGGGTCTACCGGTGGTGGTGTCGGGGTCCAAAGTGTGGCTGGTGCCCAACCAATTGGCAGACCTGCGAACAGAGATTGTTGGTTATTCTGTGGTGGCAACACTGCAAGGACTTGGTGTTTCTTTACGTTGGAACCTTAAGGTTGTTAATTGAGGATGCATATAATTGAATATTGCATGTACTGCAAAACAATTATGTTTATCTTTTAGTTTTCACAGTATTGTAAAGGGTTTTTTGCTTTTAATTCTCATTGCTTTCAAACCCTTCTTAAAACTAAGATGCCATAAATTACCTTACAGTACTTAACTCTAGATCCAATTAATATTAAACTGCAAACTTAAAAATCTTGTTTTTGTTTCTTGAAACTTTTTTATTTAAAAAAAAAGTTATAAAAGTGGGCAGTCTCTATTTTGTAGCATAGCTATATGGGGATTTTAAGATTCTTACTATTATTGAAATAAATTTCTATTAAAATTTTATTATGCAAGAAATGAAAAAAACAATTTTTCTTTCATAATATAAAAATTAAATTTTTTATTCTGCTAAGAAGTAAGAAATTATTTTGTGAATAGTTCCAGGGTAGCCCACTGTTACATAATTTGATGTAAAATGGTGGTTGTATTTAAGTGAATTTGATTTGTATTTCTGTTTGGCTGTTAGCTTCAAAATAATACAATTTTGGAGAATTGCAATTATTTTCAAAGTTGAAGAACATAACAGTCCTTCAATTAAAATTGGTTGAATGTCTTTTTTAATCAAATGATAAAGGAGGTATAGTAGCTTGGAGATATGTTTTTTTTCTTCAAATCAATGAAAATTACAGAACAATGAAAAACTTTACCAAATAACTATTATTTTCCTACATTTATATATTAACAATAGCAGGGAGCTTAGGAATCTTAATAATATCATCAATAATGAATGACAAAGAAAGAATGTGACAAAAATTCATAATGGCACACAGCTGGTTGAACACACATAGTCGAGTAATATAACAAAAATGTGTACATTACTGAAAGTACCACAACTTAGAAATGCCACAACTCCAAGCAGATGGTGACTTTGGTTCTTTTCTATGCTCCAGCCATGTCTCTACTTGGAGGTAAGCACAGAGGGAGAGGTACTTGACAGCATCTCATGTAGATAGCAATCTGGCAAGTTGAAATTTTGGTTTGAACACTCCACACAAGAATTCTTGGTATCGCAAGTTCCTCCAAGCTGTTGATGTCCACATTCATATGATACAATTTTGTAATGAGTTTCTCACTTGCTTCAAACATTTCTTATTATGCTGTGTAAGTGTGTTGGAAAACACTAACTATTTCAGGGAGCATAAGGTTTCTCCAAGAAACCTGCATCACTCTTTCTGCCCCGCAGTAAAAAAATATGGCTTTTCACTGCCTCTTAACACAAATTTCAATGTGTCTCAGTTTTTTTGTCCAATTCTATTTTTTTGTATACTGACAGATTGGTAATAAAACTATATAAAAAAGAGGTGTTCTCAGTAATTTTTCTAATTTTTTGCTGTTTTCCCACAATTTCCCTTTAAAAATTTAAAATGGCCACCATTTTGAAATTTAAAATTGGATAAAGTTGATTTTTTTTTCTAGAGTAGGTTTTTACTATCTTAACGTGTGTAGTGAGTATGAAGATTGGTTTAATCAACTTGGAGATAAAAATTCTTTTGTGAAAAAACAACAAAATGGATATCTGGTAAACAAAGCGTTACTGGAAAAAAATTATTCTTGATTTTCTCTTTATTTTGACCTATATAACCATTTCATGAAGTTTGGCACTTTAATTTTGGGACACCCTGATTGTATCTGAATGTACAATCTCAGATTCACTTACATCTGTTGGTTGATATAATCATACCAATAGTGCATGTCTCTTTCAGAATCAGAATTATAAATCCTATCTATTTCACATGATTTTAAGTTACTTAGAGCTTGGGGCTTCCTAACATTTCACAAGTAACTAATGTTGTTTGTTATCAACATTAAAAATCCTCTTATTAAACCACTTGTGTTTTCAGGACACAGTAGAAGTGATGGTGACAGAAGCATTATGGAACCGTACAGGAGGTTTGTGTGGCCACATGGACGGTCATGCAACTAATGACCTTGAAGCTGTGCAGGACAGCGTGGTTGCTTATGCTAACAAGTGGCAGGCAAACCCTCCTCTTGGTCAGTGCAATATTTTATTTCCTATAAATTAATAAAAACTAACTATTTATATTGAGGATTAACTTAATTAGAGGAGGATCCATCCATGTACACTGCCGCTTTTAGACATTTTTCAAGTATAAGCAAACAGCATTTTGGCGCCCCCCTCCTCATAAAATAAACTTGAGAGGCATTCTCTCTGGACACAAATACTTTTAAATACAAGTAATACAAATACATAAGGATTAAAACTCAAATATCAGAGTTAACTCTTAAATTAAAGGTAAAACTTAAGAAAAACTGAAAACAAAGAACAACTAAAATAAAGATGAAAAACTAAAGCAAAGTAAAAAATTTGTTTATCACCTGCCATCTCAAAAATGTAATAAATAATAAATTTCAAAACTTTAAACCCAAAAGGTGTTATTTTTAGAGACCTTTAATTATGCAGCATGACATCATTTGATGTTAAAAAATGCTTACCTAACCCCATTTTCAGAGTAAAAAATGGGTTTTCGTGTGAAGCAATTTAAAAACCATCAGAGATGTGGCAAAAACTTTAAAAACAAATAGGTTTATTTTAAAGCCCTTTTATTTCATGTGCTATAATGGCTCAGGTTCCTATTTGGCATTTTTTACTTAGAGCTATTTTTTATCCAATAAGGATAAAAAAAGCTATTGGATAAAAAATAGTAGTACAAGTTAAAGTACCTTTACAAATACTAAAACTTAAACCTTACAGTATTTAATATAAGTAAAACTGTAATAAATCATTCTAAGTAACATTTAATTTGTTGGATTTTTATAGCATAGATACATGTTTTATCAGGTTCTCCAAGTCTTTCTTAATATACACTGCTCAACCCTCAAAGTGGACCATGATATTTGAACAAGAGCTCACAAACGTTGATGAAAGTGAAACTCCCACATAGCTCAAGGATGATCAATCTTTTTTTCCATTAATATGCTGTATGCCGTGGTCTGCACAATCACCAAATCTTGATCCTCTAGAAAACTTGTGGTTTTGTCTGAAGCGGGAAATCAGGGATCGTGCTGTTACCCCTGATAGTGACAACTTTTAAGAGCTTCCATAGGCTGTTATTGACAATATATTGAATTTTCATACTTAGGCCTCTTGCTAGCTTATTAGTGTTAGCACGTCTGCTTCATATGCAGATGGTCACGGGTTCAAATCCCTGGAGATCCACTTAAATTTGCCATAGGAGTTTGGACTGTTGTCCCTCTACAACGTTTGAATATCATATTCAAAATGATACTGGCGTAAAAGTAAAAAAATATAAACTCTATGCTAAGAAGATGCCAGGAAGTAAAACAGTGAGGAGGAGGGTCCACTAAATCAACTAGGATTCAAAACATAAATTTTCTGCAAAATTTCAATAGTACTTAAAGTAACATTTTGTTAAACTAAACACTTTATTTAATTTAACTTTTTAAGTAAAAAAACCTCAAGTGGCTTATTTCCTAAGAAAAATGCCCAACAAGTGGAAAATAAGCTACAGAGCAAACAAGAAAAGTATGATAATTAAATTATCACTAAAATAAGTGTCCCACTTTTAGTTATGAGCAGTATATTTAAGAAAAACTTAATAAATTTAATGTAGAAACAAGTATTGAAAACTAGACAATAAACAATCTCAACATATTCAAAATATAAAGGAATGTAGTCTTACTTCATCTCCTTATATATTAAAAATACTGTTTTCTGTTAGGTTTGGTGTCTTTAAACCTTTTCAACTCTTTATCCGCATTAGTGAGCACTAATTCTTAGAATGTTTAATTCTTAGCATTGGTGGCTTAGGATTTATACTTTTTGTAAGTCCACGTAAGTTTGTTTTCAATATGATACAGTAAATTTGGCATAATAACAAGTGAAAAAAATATCCTGCACATCATCAACATTGGTTTACTCGTAAATATTGGCAGATGGTTGGAATCGCTTATCAGAGTTAGTCATGCTTACATGATTTCACTCTATAGTGACGTGTGTTATTTTCTAATCAAGAAAACAATGAAATGATAATTCTTGAGTAAACATAATAACAACTTTATCATGTTTTGCTTAATGTAAAATCTCAACTATCTTTTAGCAAAATATTTGTGTCATTTAATGTATTGTTTGTATTTTTTTGATTTAACATTTGAAGAAATTGCTTACACAAATTAGCTGAAAAAAAATTCCCTAAAAAAATTGAACAAAAGAGCAGGAAGTAAATGAAAGAAATAAAATGTTTCTGTAATCGTCTGTTATTTATTCATTAAGATATATAACATATGATATGGAGGGGAAAATAACATATGCACCATAAGGGGTGTAACATAATTTGGTATTGGTTTGGTTCAATCATCATCAATATTATTTAATTTTTTTGTAAGTTAAATAAAAATGTACACTTGGATATACACAAAGATCAATCAATTCCCAGAGTAATATATATATATATATATATATATATATATATATATATATATATATATTCCTTAATCAGCATGCAATAACATATAAGACAACACAATGTTGAAATAAAAATAGGCAAATTCCGATACTATTTTAAAGGGCTTGAGTAATAAAATTGCATATCACAAACCATACCTTAAAAGGTTGATTGAGAAAGGATGGCTGCAATTTAAACATGTTGTGTAGTTAAAATGGTAAACAACAGCATTACAATGCAATTTGTATCGTTTGATTCTGATACAATCTAAGGGGAACATTTTCCCAATCTCTGTATTGCAGATTGTTTTAATTCCATGAATTTTTAATTTTATTGAAATAATGTATATACTGTATTTATCTGATCTAATTACTCTAATTAAAATGTTCTGGTATTTTTTTAATTGTTTTTTTTAGGGCTTATTAATTTTTTTTTTTATTTGCTTTGCCATTGATTGCCAAAAAAGATCAAACCAGACCACTTGTCATCCGTAATTTAATTCCAGAGATTTTTATGAAATATTTATAAGTTTGGTTGATTTTGAGATATCTTGTAATTGCGGTCACAGCTTGGATTAACATCTTCTATACTAAGAACTCAGGACTAATCACAAACCGACAGAAGATGGGAGGTCGTTGTTACAGTATATTGATATATGTAATTTCATCTATGGAACTTATCTTTCTGCCCAATACTAGCTGGGCCATAACGTGGAACAGTTTTGACGGAAGTAATAAGTTCCTTATTAACGATCCGTCAATTCCTGTAGATGGGATGAACCTCCCTCGTAGGGAGTGGACATTGTTGAATCGGTTCTAAACTGGAGTGGGCAGATGTAACTACTGGAAATACAAATGGGGATTGGCAGTAGATCAGTCATGTGATTGTGGAGAGTCTATCCAAACAATGGATCACATAGTTTCAGAGTGCCCCTTGCGCTGTTTTACGGAGGGATTAGCTAGCATAAATAGAATCAGTGAGGCAGGTCTTAAATGGCTTGATCGATTGTATTTTGCTTTGTGGCAGGAGATTACTTTAATTTTTATTTCTATTAATGTCCAGTGACTTTTGCAGTTTTCCCACCTTAAACACAGCTTTTATCTAATTTTAAAATGAAAAAATAAATAAATAAAAAATAAATGGTAGCTGACAACAAACCTTACTCTATATAATTATAGATTTGACTAAATTAGTATTTTTTGTAGTAGTAAAAACATGATCAATATAACTTTGCGAAAATTTAATAACTCTGTTGGAATTTTGACACATCTTATAAACCCACCCCATAGAGGACATAAAATACTTTTGTAAAAGTTTTTTATTCTATTAATATCTCATACAACAGTTGACATCGCCAACATTAATATTTTTTACTTTGAGCTACTCTCCTTGCTCATAAAATGTCACTTGCAATTCTAATAATATATTTTGGCCAAAGGATATAAAAGTCTCCAGTTTTCTAATATTTATAGTTAGATTTATCATAATACTACAACACGTTATATCAGTATGTATCATGTGATTATTTTGAGTAAAAATTAAATATATAATATGTAATAAAATTATAGATTTATTATGAATAGTTCATTTCACCCATTATCACTATCACCCACTTTCAAAGCATGACCTTATTTTCTGTGTTTACAACCTTCATCCTCAAAAGCAGAGTGCCAAATTCGTCCAATACAGAGATTATAAAAGCATTAATCCTGATTCACTTATCTTTGATGCAATGTCCCTTCCATGGAATGATATTCTTCAACTTACCAATATTGACACAATGGTCAATAAGTTCAATGTATTTATGAACTATCTTCTTGATCTACATGCTCCACTTATAAAAAAAAGGATTACAAAAAAGCCTGCACCCTTGATCACAGATCAAATATGTAGAATGCAAAAGCAAGGATATGCATGCTTCCGCAGGGCAAAAAGATCTAAATCTGCCCATGATTGGGATGCGTATAAGAGATTAAGAAACCAAACCCAGCAACAGATCCGTAACTCTAAAATTAGACATTATTACCGATCATTATCTGACAAGAAAAAGTCTACTAAATCACTTTGGACAAAAGTTAAGGAGCTGGGGATTGGGAAGTCAAACCCTACTGTTTCCATCAACATCAACCTTGATGTTATTAATGATTATTTCACTAATATTCCTATTGATTTATCAAAAGCCAAAATTTAAGTTAATGAACTAACCAGTTCTCCCTTTCCTAGGCCTTTCCATAAATTTTCATTCCGTTTGGCTACTGATGAAGAAGTGCTAAAAGCCTTGAATTGGACAACTAGTAACGCAGTCGGAGCTGACAGTATTCCAATAAAATTTATCAAACTTACCCTACCCGTTACACTACCAATCATTACAGCAATATTTAATTTTTCTTTAATATCAGCTATTTTCCCTAGTGCCTGGAAGTCTGCTATTGTTCAACCTTTGCCTAAAACTTCAAATCCTTTATCTCCCTCTGATTTAAGGCCAATAAGTATTCTTCCCGCCCTGTCCAAATGCCTTGAGAGAAATGTTCATAAGCAAATTTATGATTATCTTTCAAACAGTAAACTAATATCTAACTTTAAATCTGGCTTCCACCCTAATCACAGCTCTTCAACAGCCCTTCTGAAAATCACTGAAGATATACGGCATGCAATGGACAAGAGTAATCTTTCAATACTAACACTTTTTGACTTCTCTAAAGCTTTTGACTGCGTTTACTATCCTTTACTCCTTATGAAACTTAAAAAATACGGGTTTTCTGATAACTGTGTGGACTGGGTCGGGTCCTACTTGTCGGGTCGTCGCCAGTGTGTGCGTACTGGAGAGGGCACGTCCGGATGGAAACCTGTAATCAGAGGTGTGCCACAGGGATCCATTCTGGGACCTCTACTTTTCTCACTTTACATTGATGATGTAACATCTGACATATGCTTCTCTAAATATCACTTGTACGCTGATGACTTACAGATTTACCAACATTTCCCTATAGCTGTGTCCCTCCGAGCGGTTTCACAAATGAACCTTGATATTGCTGCAATAGCTGCTTGGGCTCAGAGACATGGACTAATGTTAAATGATAATAAAACCAAGACTATCCTTATTGGACATTCTAGACTACTTCGACAAATCAATTTCACTGATTTCCCTAGACTGAGACTAAATGACAATACTTTCGACTACTCCGACAGTGTAAAGAATCTAGGACTTACTATGACTAAAACTTTGGGTTGGACTGATCATGTTACGTTGGTATGCAGTAGGGTATTTGCTAGCATTCATAGTCTTAAACGATGTGCTTCCTATCTGCCATTTTCTGTGAAAGTGATGCTAGTAAAAACTCTGGTTCTGCCTCACTTCAACTACTGTGACGTGGTGATCAATGACATGACTGTTAAGCTCTTGGGCAGGCTTCAAAGAGCACAGAACTTCTGCATTAGATTTATATTCAATTTAAGACGGGATGATCATGTTTCTCCTTTCTTCAAACAGTTAGGGATGCTCAAACTAAAACAATTTCGTGAATACTACATCCTTATTCTTGTGTTTAATATTTTAAACACTAGATCTCCTGAATACTTGTCCGAGCGTTTCAAGTTCATCTCCGAAATCAGTACCAGAAATATACGTCAGGGAGCCTCCCTACTATCAGTGCCTATTCATTACACCACTCTCTATAGCAACTCTTTTACCGTTTCTGCTTGTCGTTTATGGAATTTGCTTCCTGATAACATCAGGACCATTGATAAGCGCTCTCGTTTAGGGTTGGAGGTAAAGGACCGGCTTCTGCAGGGCTGGTAGGGGTGGGTGGGGATTGCGGGGGCTGTGGTTCATGAGTGATTTGTATGTGTGTGGAATGTATGATATTAGAAATAATTAATTTCTGAATATTGATTTATGTCTTTATTATTTTAATATCAGTAATGTTCTTTTGCCATTTTTATCAATAAAATGTTAGATATAAGTTATTGTTTTTGTTCTAGGATATACAAGTAGATATTTAAGAAACTGTAAAATTTACTGTATATATTTCATATAGTTAAAAAAACAACATATTTTTGGAAATAAGGTTGAGTGGAAGAGAGGACTTAATAGTCCTAACTCCGCCTAATAAAGACAATTTTCATTTTCATTTTTATCTCAAAAACAAGATGTCTTCAACTTTTTAATTCATAGTTAATTCATAGACTTTTCAAAACACCATTATCAAAAGAAAATTATAAAAAATAAACTTTAAAAATAAAAGAAATTGCTCAATTCAATGAATACCCAGATTTACTAATACAGTATCATTAAAAACAAGGCAATATCAATGAATAAAAATAAAAGAACAACTTTAATACCAATTAATTCTTAAGAAAACCCTACTTGGAAATCTATATGTTACAATGAATATTCCGAGAAAACAAAGAAGGTGTTAAAAAACACAATATAAATTTATCTTTCAGAACATGTCATAAAATAAAAACCTATTGGAAAACCTAAAATAAAAAATAAATGAAGAAGATAAATCAGGAATGTACAACATTAATTGTGATAACTCTGAAATAGTGTATATTGGCCAGACAAAAGAAAACATTAAAACAAGATTCAAAGAAGAAAGAGCAAATTTTAAGTATGGACAATGTGAACAATCTGCAATGGCCAAACATGAACTAGGAGAAGGGCACAACTTTTCAAAATTTTAATTTCTAAAACAAGTTTACAATAATAGTCTACATTTAGATACATCAAAATCATTCTACATGAACAAATTTAATACAAATTGTAATAACCTCCTTCCATTAAACATTTTCTGTTTAAATAGTATAATTTAATTGAAAATTATCATTCATATTTTTATATAAACACACACTTTGAATTTGATTATTTTTTAAATGTACCATTTGTTAAAATACTTACATTATTATATTGTAAATAAACGTTTTTAAATTAATTTTTGTTGATTTCTGACTATGCTTACCTTGTAGGGGAAAGGCCTCACGGAAATAAGTTATTTACTGGATTATATGAGAACTTTAAAATAATTTTCCAATAAAGAACAAACAAACAAAATGGAAATATATTTTAGTTAGAATAGTTGTTAAATTATAAGTTATAAGGTTGTGATTTAATACATTCCACAAAATGACTATCTATGCAATTTATTGGAATTACATGTATTTTTTATACAGTTAACCTGGTTAAAATATAAAACAGTTAGGTAGCTCTAACGAATATATATATATATATATATATATTTGTGTAGTAATAGATAACACAAGAAATACAGGAAATTTATCATTATGGACTTATAAGCCTAAAGAAAAACACAAGTAATAATAGTTATGACCTTATACAAATATACACTGATATTTCTACTTATAAATAATAAAGTTACTATTAGTTGTGTTATTAATAAGTAAGTGTATGAATTTAGTTTAAATTACTGGTAGAAATAATTTGCCAACATAATTATAAAAGAGCATGGTATGTTTTTTAGTTTTTATATTAAATTATATTATTAAGTGTAACATTTGTTTTCTTGGCAAGTGAAAATACAATACTGTACAGTACTTCTTAAATTTTAATGTTAGAACAATAGATTGTAATAGTAGTAAGTTGTCAATTTATTGACACTGGTAAACTTCGGTTCGGTTTCATATTGTATGTTCCACGGATTCACATTGTATGTTCCATGATTTCACATTTTGTTCTACGGTTTCACATTGTATGTTCCACAGTTTCACACCTTATGTTAGCAAAATTGAATCATTACGGATCTCCAATATTAATAAACACAACATTTTTTAGGCAGGTTTTAGTCAGTAGTCTTATTCATAGGGCATTGTCAGTCCCACAATTTTTAATGATGATCAAAAACAATTTGCTCTTCAGTTTTGTTTGACTAGAGTTAAACACAATTGTACTATGGTAAGAAATATTATTATTGTTATTGGAAAAGAAATCAATCATTCGCAGTATGTATAGGAATATCAAAGATTGTTGATATATTACATATCAGTTGACTTTGAATTTTCATTAGTTTTTACTGAATCTTAAAACAATAATAATTCATATAATTTGTATTTGAAAATAAAAATGGTTGAATACTTACATTGGGAATTTTAATACTTGCATTTTAAAACATGCACATAAATAATTATATTTTTTGCCATAAGAAAGAACATCACCGGTGAAGTGTCTTAGTAACAGTTCATGCTCTGGATGTATTTTATCCATTTCATCCACCATGACGGCAACCCAGAGCTCCCCACTCATGTATTGGCATTCCCAATCTCTTCCTCTATAGATGTTTCCATATTCATCAATATAAAATGTAAATTTAGCATTACCAGCCTGAGATTGTTGATAATGTGAAACAAATGCTTTGCAACTGGTGACATTACCACATTTTCTTCCAACAATTTGAATAATTACTGTTATAACCTTTTCAAAGTAAGCTGAGCAATTATAATTGTAAGTTTTAATACTTTTGAACCAACCTTCTGAAATGTAATATGGATCAGGGCTCTCAGAAGATGCTTCACTCAAATCATGAGCAGGAAACTCTGGAATAGTTGTTAGCAGTTCTGACTCATTATCTGTACTTATTTCTAGACTTGTTTGAAGGAGACTGTCATTCATTTCATTCCTAAACAGACGAACACCAATTTGTTTTCCTGTTTCCAACATAATTACAGCAATCAACAAGATAGCTACAATTCTAAGAAATAATGCCAACCTTTTATTTCTACCAGCAAGTTTGTCAAAGTCTTCTCTTTTATCGTGATTATCTTTACAAGTATTCCCATAGTAAGGTGGTGGAGAAGGTGAGATGTTAGCTGAACATCCTTTTTGAAATACTTCATCATAAACTGGGCAACTTGGTAGTGCCTTTTGTTTTCTGATAGTTTCATAAATGTTCTCCTCATCACCTTCCCCATAAATCCAGTACAACGATGCGGTATTCCCACTCATTTCTACATTTCTCTTCCACTCCATTGCAGAGAGTGCGGCACTATACACAAGTTGCTTATCACTACTATCAGAGCTACACTGTTTAACTCTCTATGTAATAACAGATGCCATTTGTTATAAAAGTACTCATATCATGAATTTACATTTATTATATTAACTAATTACTGTTATATTTTTAGATTTATTTTTATTTCACATCAATAAAAAACTAATATAATCACTATTATAGGTTTAGTATTTATAATATTTGGTCATACAAGATGTCTACAAAAATTTAAAGCATTATCAGTTTCCCGATTTTCAGTTGAAACATATTGAGAAAACCCCTAAATGTTTGGGGAAATTTTTGTAATAATAAATACCAAACATATAAAATAATCAATCAACACAACGTGCTCAAAAGCAGCATATATATGTTGACTGAGTATTTATTAATACTTAATTGATAGACAGTAATAACTCACAGTATTAGTAGTATTTCATAATGTATTATTATCTTAATTTTGTTATAACAAATTTATTTAGCATCCCTTATTAGTTGGCAACCCTATTGCGGGAAAGTGTGCTACATTTTATGCAGTACAAGTAAACGTCACACAACACAAATTTATTACAATATAAGCACTAAATGCACAAATATACCACAATACAAGCACAAAATGCACAAATATTATGATGATCGATTTCGGTGAACCACACTCACCTTCCTCAGACTAGAGGGATTCACAAAAGAATCATTTACATTTTATGTAGAAAAGTATGTGTAGTAAGTATTTAAATGAATGTATATGTTCTTATAAATATTTGACGTTAAGATACTGACAATTTTGAACTTATTTAGTATTTCAAAGTATGAAAAACTATGGTCTATTTGTACATCATGTTTAGCAATTGCTGGTTTTTTTAGTCTGTTTAATTTCAAATTTGCCTTATGTTCTTTGTATCGAGCTTTGATTGTTCTTCTTATATGTCCTATATATACATTTTCACAGTGATCAGAGTTAATTATATATATATATATATAATTAACTAATATATATTCCTGAGTTGTCTTCTTTTAAAATTTTGGATTTAAGATTTTCTAGTATATTTTTAATTTTGGATTTGAATTTGAAACCTTTTTTAAATATTGTATTTACTGATTACATGATTTTTTTTTATTTGAAATATGTATCTTATTTTATTATAATTGTTTGAGGATACAATAGAAACCCTATTTTCCGTTTGGGGTTAGGACCATGGCCGTGATGGATTGGAGAATAGACGGATTATAGAGAATTCACCAACTCACACTTATATCGCTTGAAACTTATTATTAGTGCTTACACACGTTAAATTGTAATGCTGTATATGACATATTGATTAGCGAAACAAGAATAAAAAGGTTAGAAAAAAGACATGTTATAGAATGTATATACTGCAGGTCACAATTACGCTTTTATTACAGTAGGCCTAGTCTTAATGTAAAACATAAGCTTGTACATTATGTAATGAGCACAAAAATTAACTATCAACATTCTTAAAATTAAACTGCAGTACAGTGTAATATATTAAATCCCAGTTCCCACGGCCAGTGTTTTTGCAGACATCAGGCGAGCCGATGTCGGTACATGGATAGCGTGTCGCCTGTGTATCATCAGACATGACCGTTCCTACGGCCCGTGACCTGTGTAGGCATCGTGGCTTAAAACTTCATCTCCGACCACAGGCCTTTGTAGTGCCGCCTCTTTCCCCATGTTGTACGGGATCTGTTCAGGCAGCACCAGACGGCCGATCCGTATGTCAGGCATACACAGGCGAGCTGTTCCAACGACCTGTTATCTGGTAGACAGCAGGTGAGGCCTTATGGATGACAGGCCGTTGGAACTAGGCTTATGAGGGCTAGACGGCTGGAGGGGGAAATTATTGTCTTCCAGACGGATAAGTCATACAGGAACTGTCATATTGTGGTGCGACAAACCCAGGCACTGATGGATAACAAAACATGGCGGAAAACAGGGTGACGGACAATCAGGTTTTCACTGTACTTATAAATTAATTGCAGGACTGAATTAACTATCAAATTACTAACTCATAATGTTTGTAACTTCTACAACAGCAATTTAAAATAATATTTTTAGTTGATCAACATAAATAATATATTTTTTAATTTAAATGAGTGTTCCTTATTTGGTGTACAAATTAAATACTCTTAAATTTGATTGTAATATACTCTCCAATAATTTGTCCTTGAAAACCCATAAGTTTATCTACTGTCATGCATATAATCATATTGAAATATGATATTCTAATATTGAGGAAATTACTAACTATTTAAGGTTGTTAATGAAAGAAAAAGTTAATAAGAATAGGTCATAGGATCTGTTACCATAAATTTTTTTGTATTCTAATTTTGCTTTTTTTTATTTATTACATGATTATTCTTTGGTTATTGTCTTTAATAACTTGATTATTTTTGAACTTTTCAACCACAAACGTTATTGCAATTGCTGGAGTAAAAACTCAGTTATTGACCATCTAAATTTAAAATCTTATTAGAAGTCCATATTGAAATTAACGTATTTAACATGCTAAAAAATGTTTCCAACACTTGACTTGGAGGACATTTTTTTAAGAATTGCATTATAAAAAATTTCTAGAACCAGTACCCAGAAAACTACTACTTTTTTTACAAGCCATTAGTAATGTTAACATATTGTGCAATATATTAATTTCAATTTATTTTGTAAGTATTATTGTCACCGATACTTAGGAATCACAATTTTGAAGAAATTGTATCAGTAGGATAGCAGTAAGATAAAATATTAAATCTCCTTAGATAAAGAAAAATAACATTTCCTAAGATTATACCTTTTATATTCATGTATTATTACCAATTGAAAATCAGATTACACAAGAACTGCTTCTGCAGTGATTTTAGACCCATGGAAGTCAAAGTATATTGATACCATTTTAATTACTGTATCAAAATGTTAAACTATTCAGGATTATTATAGAACCAAGTTTTTTTTTTTTTTTAAGCAGAAGACACTAGTCCATTTTCTTATTGACTCTTACTTTAAAATTTGTTGTTTTAATTCTTTAAAAATGTTGGCAGCTTGTGTGAACCTCAGCAAAACTCCATCACTGTCATTTATATTTGTAATATTTATATATTTTACACTTGAAAGTAAACAATTTTTATTAAAGTATTCATTAATTTGACAGAAAAATGCAGCAGCTCAGTGGAGGAAGACTCTTGCTTGGATTCCGCATCCCAGCAAGCTGCTCATCAGTTTTGCAACCGTTTGATGACTGACCAACGCTATGATGCATGTAGACAGGTACTCTTCTTCCTATGTAAATTTACAAATTTGTTTTATCCATTAATGTTGTTACAATACAAGTTTGATGCACATTCTAAATTAATTGTTATTGAAAGTAATTTGACTGAATTACAAAGATCATAACAAATATCATCAATTTATATTCTACTTCATTACACGTTCTAAAATTAAAAGTAAATTTATAGCACAGAGTAACACAGTTAAACAAGAATACACATTAAAATCTTGAATTTATTTTTAATGTTGTAATTTAACTTTTTTTGCAATACCATGCTTCAAAATTTCATTTTATTCATTGCTCTGTCAATGTCAACATCATTAATCTCTTCTGTTCAAATTCTTTTCTACTCTTTCTTGTTACTGTCTATGGTTCTCACCTATGTGTTCACTCACATTGTTAGTTTGCTTCAGTTAGCATGACTTTTTTCCATTCAAAAGTTTGCAATTTGGTTTAATTTTTTAAAATTATTTTGGGGTGGTAATTTTTTTCTATTACCAACTGTAATTATTTAACTTCTGAGTTCTATAGATAATATGTTTTCTGTTAATTTTAGTAGGTATTATTCAATATTAATTTTTTTCTCCAAAATAGTATTATTGAAATTCCAGTTTAATAAACAGTGGTAATATATTTAGTATTTTATTAGATTCTACCAGCACGACAGTATTATGAAGCTTGTCGCTGGGACTTTTGCTCATGTAAAGACTTAGACCAGAAGACTTGTGGTTGCCGCTCTATTGCCATGTTTGTAAGGGATTGTCTCTTGAAAGGCGAGCAGTCTGTTAAGAATTGGAGGGATGAAGACAATTGTCGTAAGTATTCTTTAAAAATGAAAATTGTTGATTGCGATACAAATAAGAAACAATTGAAGGTAATATAATCAAATAAATCGAAGATCTCATTGTTGTATTATTGAATAAACCTGAAAAACTTAGTTGATGAGGAGGAAACAAGTAATACTGTCAGATAAAAAAATATAACAGCAGTAACTTACAAATATCTACCTAACGAATTTAAAAAGTAAAATAATAGTCCTATATTGCCTTTAGCTATCTAGGATATTTTGAGAGAAGAGTTTCAAATACAAAATACTTTATATCCATGATTACTTGTTTGAAAAAGTTACATACTAACACGTTCGCTACCAACCGCCGCAAATATGCGGCGGCAAAGTCATTATCACAGCCCGTGTGTCTAAGAAGATAGCCTACTTACAGACCAAGCCTAATGAACGTGGCCATTGTTATAGCCCAAGAGAGAAAGTTCGATAATATGGGTCAAAACAGTTCAATATGTATTCAATACTTATTAAAAAATCATTTAACTTTGTTTTTACAGTTTTTATTCAATTTCATGAGTGCCGCAAATGTGGGGTGCTTCTTAGTTTGTACAGTAAAAAGTAGGGTTTTAACTATATAGTTTCCCACCATCAGTTACGTAATTTTATCTTCTATTTCCGGCCATTTCGGCACTTCGCAAACTACAAAACAACATAACAACTCACTATGAAGTGTGGCGAGTTACTGGCTACATGCACTGGGCTGAGCAGTGTTGCAACTGTGTAGAACTTTTTCTTGCAGTATTGCCAAATGTTTTGTAACGTCATAAGTTGGTTCACTCACAGAAAAAGCGCCTCAAAGATGTAGTAAGCTTTTCCGTAGCCCACAATAAATTAATTAGACCTCTACAATATACATTCGAATAGCAATATGCTATTTACAGTAGTAACATAGGTGCAATGCCGCAATTCTACGGCAGCAGTCTATGGTAATGACCCCAAGCGCCACAAATGTTCGGCAGCAGTCTGTGGATAGACCCTTATGCGCTGCAAATTATCAGCAGTGGGCTTCAGATTTAAACTTAATTTTTTGCACGGTGGTAGCGAACGTGTTAACTAAAGAAATTCATTGGTATGATTAATGTTATATGTTCTTACTTACAATATTTATTAATCTTAGTTCATTTACTTGTGTTAATATTTTCTTATTCTTCAAAATTTTTCCTAAAGAAGTTGAATGTTTAACTCTTAAGCTATCTTAGTTTTCTTTTTTTAAGGCTCTCTTACATAGCTGCCCTCTTATACTATTATCTTACATAGCTGCCCTCTTATACTATTATCTTCCTCTTAAAATAAATAAAGTCACAAACTTCTTTTTGTTTTCATGTGTACCAGCGAAAAGGCTGCTCATACTTATCGACAGCACTGCACAGGCAATAAATCCAATATAGGTTAATATTACCTTCATTTCAAATCCAAAATGAAATTCAGTGTGATTGGAAACGAAGGTAATATGAACATATACTAGTTATTCACAATCCAGGGGATAATCATGAATGATTTTATTAATTAAAATCAAACTGAGATAAATATTTACTGTCTTAAATTAGTTTATACAGTGCAATATCAGTATTGAAATTTAGCTTTCCTGTTTTGACATGCTTGGAAATAACAATTTGTCTTACTGACGTTATGACCATGTCTCATATAGGTTGAACTTGGAGTACTAGCTATTGATATTTTTGCTTTAAAGGCTTCTTATTGTCTTCAAAATACAATAACATTTGTGTTGTTGAGGAAGTTGATACTAAAAATTTGTGTTATAAAGGTAATTATAACATTTTCATTGTTTCAGGAAGTTTAAAGAGGTATAAAAAAATTGTTCTTTTGGGGATTTTGTCATATTGAGGTTATTGCTATCAAAGTTTCATTGTATTCGTGCCTCAAAGTTTTCTATGAAGTTATTTTAAAAACATTAAATTTTCCAATTGTAGTTCGGTCTATTTTCTATATAGTATTCTATATAGTATTTTATATATATATATATATATAAAATGATTTTTTTCATTATATCATTATAATATAATCATTATGCTATCAAAGCTAGCTACCAAATTAAAAATCGGAGGAATTAAACATTCGTTTCGTAAATAAAATCTAAATAGGCCTAAAATAAAACATAACGTTCAAATTACTTGTGTCTTAGTGACTTTTAAATATTGACTGATCTCCTATCAAAGAGCTAAATCCAGGTTTCATAACCATTCAACATTTGACTCCGTATTCAGATGACTGATTCTTTACCATTCTCACTTATATTTCCAGTAATTTCATCCTCCCACACCCATGTGAAAGCAATTCAGCATAGACCATTCCTTATAAGGAGGATTCATTCTTTCAATGGCGGTCATAGAATCTGATACCAGATACATGTTTCGACCATAAAACATATCCCAAGTAACGCCCAGTTGTTATTGAGATTAACTGGAAAGCTAGTTGAAGAGGTGGTTTTCTAGATTTAAGTACCCCTGTCAGATTTAAGTATGTCGTGGGATATCTTGCACATTGGGGAAATTTCGCAGTAGAGAGGATCTTTGTGAATTCCCTAAGAAGTGCCTCTTTGCGTCTTATAGACGAGGTAGCATTTAGCACAGCACTAGAACCCATGGTAGAGGGATTGCAATGAGTGGAAAAAAATGAGAGGGAAAACCATATTTTATTTATTTTTTTTATTTTTATTTATTTATTCATGAGACGCCGATCGTGTATCATATAAAGGGAGGTGTAGCAGTCTACATCAAAAGTGGACAAGAAACCTAATCATACTCCTAAATATAAGTAATGAAACATCTGAACTTGTTTGCAAAGCTGCTCTTTTTTAAATATAAGTGGGAAATGTAACACGCTGCTGGGAGTCTATAGACCACCAAGTGCCAACCTGGATAGTGCTATCGAAATTCTAACAAACCTCCTAGACAAGCCGCTTCAAACAGACAAAAAAATACTACTTATGGGCGACATTAATGTAAATAACCTTCAAGAGAATAATGATAACACTAAAATTGAAGAATTCCTCTCACAATTTAACACTGCAAGGCTGAAATTACCACCAACCCGGATTACCCATACATCAGCGACATCAATAGATTGGATATGCACAAACATAGAACCAGAAAACATTCACACATCAGTTACACTAACAGGACTATGAGACCATTTAGCACAGCTGGTTTCACTTTACTCAAGCTGCAATAAGGTAAGGAAGATATGTGATAAAAGGAGAAACTTTAGTAACAATTCTATTGCAACTCTAAAAATGCACCTAGGGAACCAAGACTGGAAAAGAATACACCTGACTCCAGACATCAACTCAGTCTATGACACATTTCACTAATTGTTCGATACAATCTCAACCTTGGCTGCCCATTTATAAACTCGCAGAGAAAACCTAAGCATACAAGACAACGCTGGGATAAAGAATACTCAGTATTAAATAGTGCTTATAATACCTACAGTAGTGGGTCAACCATTACAGACCCAGTTGAAGTAGCGAACCATTTTTACAATTTTTTTGCAACCATAGCGGAAAAAAACAATCCAAGATAACAATAGTAACCCTAATATTATCCCCCAGACTACGGCATTCCACCCGCTAACAAATTCTATTTCCAAACAGTGACACAAAAAGACTCACTAAAAAATATTGACTCACTAAAATCAAAAACATCATCTGGCATTGATGACATTTCTGCAAAGGTCACCAAAATATGCAAAGAAAAACTTTCCACTCCACTGACATGCATAATAAACAAATCGTTTCACTAAGGAACTTTTCCAGGCAAACTCAAAATCTCTAAAGTATACCCGAAAATCAAAAAAGGACCTTCAAGTGAAACAAGCAGCTACCGACCTATCTTCCTAGTCTCCATATTTTCTAAAGTAATAGAAAAAATTGTCCTGAAACAGCTCATGAACTATCTCTATCAAAACAACCTACTTACCAGTCAACAACATGGATTCTTGAAAAATAGATCAACTGTAACAGCTCTGATACAGCTTGTAGAACATATCACAGACCAACTCGAAGAAGGCTGTATTGTCACTAGCCTTTTCCTGGATTTCAGCAAGGCCTTTGACTGCGTAAACCATATCCACCTACTTGACAAGCTGAAAACATTAGGTATAACGGGAAAACCAGCAGATTGGTTCAGAAGCTACTTAATCAACAGAAGGCAACTTGTGGAGCTAAAGAGTATTTCTGGTACAACAGCACAGAGTTTCCGTTCTGAATTTGCCAATATACAACAAAGAGTTCCGCAGGGCTCTGTTTTGGGGCAAGTCCTGTTGATTTTACTGACTAATGACCTGCCAGCTCATCTAGAGACCGTCTGCCAAACCGTCATGTTCGCTGATGACACTGTCATAACCCTCGCAGAGGAAAAAAGGGAACAACTGTCATCCAATACACAAGAAGCTTTTTCTGTAACCAAAGAGTATTGCACTTCAAATAACCTTGTCTTAAACAAATCCAAAACAGTACAAATAGTCTTTACCACTAAAGGCAAGGAAGCAAATATGACTCTTCTTGGCCAGGAGCTCAAGAACAAAACAAAACAACTTGGTATCATAATTGACTCTAACCTAACTTGGAACACGCATGTAGAACAACTGTGCAAAAAACTTAGCTCCAGAATATATGTAATTAGCAGACTAAGTAAGTGAGCAGAAACAGCTTAGAAACAGCTAGGACTGCCTATTTTGTACTATTAGAGTCACATCTGAGATATGGAGTGGCCATATGGGGAGGAACTACTTTTAGTAATCTAGAAAAAGTCATTATCCGACAAAAAAGAGCAGTTAGATATTTAACTGGCCTTGGGTACAGAGACAGTTGCCGAATAGCGTTTGTTAAGCTTAAAATCCTGACAATAATAGCAATGTATATACAAGAAACCATCCTCTACACAGTCTCTTCTACACAACCAAGAAACCAAGACATCCATAAATAAAAGAAGCCACAGCCTATGTTTTTCCACCCATCATCTGACACTCTTCAGTAAAAAGCCAACCTATGCTGGAGCAAAGTTCTTCAACCAATTGCTGGAAGACATAAAAAACTGTAATACACAAAACTAAAGAGGCGACTGACAACTGGGCTACTGGAAAGGCCCTTCTATTCGACGAAAGAATTCTTTAAATGACAACCAATCTTTAAAAGACTTTCCGATCTACACCTGACAACCACTATCTATACAACATGGAAGACTTAATCTTGACCTATTTGACTTAATTAAATGTAAAAACATGTGACGCTATACCAATCTTGATGATTATGTCAATAAAGAGATTGTCTATTGTCTATTGAGTGAATCCCTGATAGCTTTCATTACACTGTTTAGTCGTACATAAACCTCCTCTTATACATGTGTACAATAAATTTAAGCCACACATGAGCACAATATTCAGGAGTGCAGTAAACCAGGACAAAGCTGTGGAACGCAGGACTTATGAGTTGGCTCCCCACAATGATACAGATAGTTGCTACAGTTAGTACTGGTTTTGACTTTAGCTGCTGTTTTCTAAGGTGACTTTTAAAACGGAGAGATCAATCTAATCAACTTAATCCCAAATTCTTTGGATCCTCATTGTGTTTCAACCTAAAACCATCGAAAAATGTTGACTTTTTTATTAGCTAGTCTATTCTTCAGGTGAAACCAGGTTACTTCTGTTATTTGCCTACTTTTTTTTTGGATTGGACTAGCTTACAAGTTTTAAAATAATTATTTAGGGTGGCTGGATCAAATGTAAATGTTCTTTCTTTATGTTTTTGATATGTCCTTGTGTTGAATGCAAAGAGCAATATCACCTGCGTTTATGAATTTTCTGAACTGTGTGGCGAAAATGTCGGCAGTGAATACACTGAATAAAAGAGGAGAAAGAACAGGTATTTAGGCACCCCTCATTCAGGTGCCTATATGAGCTTTCTCTTTGACTCAGGCACACTATAATTAACCTGATGCTGAGGGTCGAATTCAGAAATCTTAACAGTCTAGAACACAGAATTAAGTTCAGTATTGAACATTTTACTATTTTTGTAAGGTTTCCACATTCGAGACTGTTTCAGCCAGTAGTGATTTATAGCAACATTTCCGTAATTCAATCATTTAAAATTTATGAACCTCGCAATAAACATAGGCCTCTATGATTATTATAATTGAAAGCTGAAACTAAACCCTTATGTTGAGGCAGGGTCAGGGGTGTTGAAATGAATGAAATGAATAAAATGAATAAAATGAATAAATGAAAGTGTTGAAAGGCTTTGCAGGAAGATTTGCCCTAGGTAGGCCCTGATTTGCCATTCACAGTTTTGTTCAAATAGGACAATTCAACAGTGTTTAAATATATCTTCTATGTTACAGCTGTAGAATGCAGTGGAGGCAGAGTATATAAATCCTGTGGTCCTTCGGCAGTTGCTACTTGTATGACTGGTAAGAAATACAGTGAATCCAATATTGTAATATATAATAGAACTACAGTGTAATGCAACCTTACTGCATTAAGAAAATTTGTTTTCCCAATATTTTAAATAGCTTTACTCTAATGAACACATTAAATAAAATGTCATAAAAAATTAATTTTGTTTGCATCTTTCTCTTTGTTTACCGGTATCAGTTAAGTTTCTTTCTCTTAGAGTAGTTTCTTAGTTAGTATATTGCATATTACTAGAAATACAAAACAAGTGATGTCAAACAGCAAAAATCCATTACAATATAAGGACCAAATTTACAAATATTATGGTGATTGATTTCACCATATCTGCTGAATTCCTCTGGTCTGAAGATAGTATAAATGGTTTAACAAAATTAATCACTACAATATTTGTAATTTTTTTCTTAAATTATAATAAATCTGTGTTGTGTGATGTTCAGTTGTTTAGTTTCTTTTAGACAATAATATGTTAAGTATTTCATACAAAGAAATTGTTAAGAATACGGAATGATTTTAAAATGTAATGATTCCCCAAATTAAAGACGTATTTCACTGTAAAATATTTGTCTCTTATTATTAATTGATTTGGAACTAATAATAAATAAAAAAAAGATTAATTGGAAAATTGTGTCATATAACAAAATATAAGGCTAATTATTCATAGAAAAAGTATTGAATAAACATATCTATAGAAAGAATAAATCATATAGTGAGGTTTAAATTATAATGTCCCTCAGCCACTCTGGGAAGAGATGCGAAGCTAGTGAAGGTACAGTGTAAAGACATACACATTCTTCACTTCTGAATAAATACATACATGGTGTATATTTCAGCCGCCAACATTAAACAAGGTGTTATGAATTTGTAAATACTGTTGAGAGATACAATATAGTACTAGAGGCTGCAACACACAAACTTGCTCCCAGCGTTCAAGCGGACAGGATAAAATTCTTTTTTTATTAAACAGTTTCTAACATGCTTCACAAATCCAACACCTTCACATGTCTTAATATTTGCCAGTAATTTATTATAAAAAATTGGTCCCGCTTACAACACATCCCTTTCAGAAATTGCCAGTCAATGACGAGTTGAAAGGCAATATGAGCATGTCATTACCTTCTCTGGTCGGGTATCTGTGATTTGCATTAACAGCAGGGATATTTCAAAGATCACTTACTGTGGACATTATGACCCTATACAGTATATGAAAAAGAAGGCAATGTTAGAAGATGAAGTGATCGAAATACACCCCTGCATGAATGCAACGGAGCTAGTCCTTTGATAATGCCACAGCTCGCTTCTGGAATCAAAAGACATTAGAAGCGTATGTAGAGCTACCCCACACCTCAATACTGTATGACATCACAGAAAAAAAAAACACTCTTCGTAAACCATGAGTAGGAAATTACAATCAAGAAGGAGTTGAAGCATTCTTAGAGCGTAACAAATCCGACTCAACCTGCCACACAGATGGGATACATGGGGAGCCCAAGACAAACCACTGTCCAAAGTCAGACCCAGAAACTGAACAGGTCTTTTATATTAAACTCACTTAAAGAAACCTACAGGTTTGTTATTATGTGTTCGAAACTGCATGAACACAGTTACCACATTCCTTAAGGATTCAAACTTCATTAAAATTTGGACAAAGTTTTGTCCATATTACCTCCATATCCTATATTATTGTTTATATACTCATTATTTATTGTTTACAGGAAATACAGAGATACCGAGTTCGCAGTGTGAGGAGGGCTGCTACTGTCCTGAGGGCATGAGGTTACATGACAACCAATGTATACCCCAAGACCAGTGTCCCTGCTACCGCCGTGCAAAGCCATTTCACTCAGGACAGAAGGTAGCCAAAGGCTGCAACACTTGGTAAGTCACCAGAATAATGAGTATCATATTAAAAAAAAACCTAATATTTGAACGTGTGAGATATGTAATAATTAAGAGTGGCATTTATTTTTGTGTGTTTCTTTAAGCACTTAGTTACTGTGCAATGTAATATACAGTATAATATAATATGCAATATACAGTATTGGTAGGCCTTGTAGCGAATAACTACCAATACTGTAAAATACTGTGTTATTTAGAATGCTAAGAAAATAATAGTATGAAACACAAAGTATTTTCAAATTGTGTGAGTAATTTAGAAATTTGCATTGCTGGATTTATTTGCTTAAAAGTTTTTTTCAGACTGAATATGACTCCGTGATCAGGTGAAAAACAAATCTAACAATAGCAAAAGACGTGGGCTTTCTAACTAACGTACATGTAGTTTCTGTCTATATATTCATTAAGAAAATTCTTAAACTTTGCAATGAAATGCTAATTCAAAGTAAAATAAAATATATCGATACCACAAAACCTAAAAAAAGAATAATAATGAAATATAATTGTCTCGTTGTCAGACTTAATTTTAAATTTATTATTACCTTATTGGTAATGCCTCCTACAGTGAAACTTTTTTCTGGTTCAGTTTTGCATTTCGTCACTAGTGTGTCATCATCAGTGACACTAAGAACTAAGTTGGAGGATGAAGTTACATTTAACTATTTACATTATGGACATTATAATTGTACTTCACTGCACTACAAAGCCAGGTAGACTGGCACAGCACAATTTAGGGTACCCTCTCCTTCTCCTCGTGCTTTTAGTGCACTGGTAGTGAGGGTTGGTGGTGGGAAGTTGGGTCACCTTTGCTGGTAGGGTGTGTGTGAGGGTAGGCTACTTTGTCTTGAAAGAAAGTGTTGGCATTAGCGACGTTACCGATAAATCAGTGTTGTCATATTTGTTGCTGCTGTGTACAGCAAGTTTTTGAATCTACAAGTAGAGTTGATATCTTTTTTATGATTATTTTCCTAATTCTTTCCACTTATATTTGTGTGATTATTAAAGGTTTAAGGGGTAAATTTATATTTTAAATGACTGAGTTCGGAGAATGTGAGGTTAGTTTTTTTATTTGTTAATAAGCAAACCAGAGTAGTGAAAGAGCCAAATTCCACTTACTAATATACCTAAATAAAGTATTTTGGATTAAACCAGGAACTTATTATAGATAAAATGGGACATTAACTAATCTTATACCGTATATTCTATCTGATTCCTGTATAGGACCGTTTATGCTTGGGGTGTTTATTATTTACTATGCAATTTTTTTTCAAACAAGTTTGTAGAAAAATAGCATCAGTATAATATGAGACAAATGGCATCATCAAATTTAACTGAGGAGTCAGTTCCATTAACAGAATCATAAAAAACATATAAAAGTCACAATGTGTTTACATGTTTCTTGTGTTTGTGGACTTATTTCTTATTATATTACTTCCAGTCCTAGTGATCAATAACCAAACTTCAAACTTGTTCTAACAGTAACAGTAGCATTACAGTTTTTAGTTTAGTTCATTATTTGTTAATTGTTCCAGCGAATGTGTGAAGGGCCAGTGGTCATGTACGGAACGTCAATGTGAGGCTTGGTGTGGGGCTATTGGAGACCCACACTACCAAACGTTTGATGGCCGCAGATTTAACTTCATGGGGAAATGTTCCTATTACTTGCTCAAGACTGATAGTTACACAATTGAAAGTGAAAATATTGCTTGTGATGGAAAAATTTCAGAGGTTTGTTCCAGATGTTTTAATTGACTAGCTTACGAAAGTTTATTTTCATTTGTTATTTGTCTATTAAGGTGTCAAAGTAATACAATATTATTAAAGCATTTTATAATAAAATCTAAGGTTCAGTTATTCTAATGGTTTTCATTTATGATGACGTTTTATGGAAAATATTCCAAATTTCCACCAAATATTCTTACTATAGAAGTGGAATATTGTTAAAGGATGTTGGAAAAGAAGTATGCTTCATTGGTAGAAACATTTGTTAAGTTACGGTATTCAATTTAGAATTAAAATACTGTACTGATGGTTAATAATGTTTTATGTGAATATACTTTGATAATAAATGGGAAAAGTGGAAAACTAATTTTCTCTGGAATGAAATGGATGAAATGCATATAACTAAACATTTGCATATTATTAAACAAATAGTAATTATTAATAGACTTTAAATGCCATTAGACACCATATGGCGATTTAAATCATATTAAATTAATAGATAATTAATAATGAACATCATAAATAAATCTCAATCATTAATAATTGAGATTAATTTTATTTGCATTTAGTTAGATTTATTGTATGACATTTAAATACATAATAATATCTGATTGCATTGAAAAGAAAAAGGAAGCCCAAATTGTAATTTTAATAAAGCCTTATTAAACTAGTTTATATGCTTAAAATGTCATTAAATAAGCTCTCCATGTTTATTGTCTTTCACGCTTTGGTATCCACAAGCTCAGTGTAGCTTTGCATGTGACAGCATTGATTGATATAAAGTTACAAACCCACGTGAGTTTAACAGTCACCGCTCATAGAATTAAAAACTAATTATTTTTATGTTTTCTAGACCATGGGCTTTTCTCTTGGCTCGCTTAGCTCCACACCCTCATGCACAAGAACAGTCACAATCAAAATGGGTGATCACATTCTGAAATTGAAACAACACAAAGAAATTTCCATAAACAATGAAGATGTGGAAAGTTTACCTGTATTGCTAGATGGGGCTTATGTGAGAGTTGTATCTTCTATGTTTATTATAGGTAAATATTGGATATTGAACTATTCTTTAATGTCATAAGTAATCATTAAGGAATTAGAATATTATCAGTGGGAAATAGTATTTTTACAGCAATGAATCTGAGAGTTAGGTTGGAATTTTGAACATTTCATTTTGTCTTTATCTCTTGCATAGCTTTTCAAAGTCAACTCAGTATACTGTCCAAACACAATTATGGAAACACAAGTTTGAACATATTGTGCACAATAATCATTGGGTGTAGAAAATAAAAATGTAGTAGCATACAACATTTCCTAATTATATTTTTAATAGGGCCAATAACTAGTAGCCCAATTGCCTGGGCAACTAAGGGACCTACAGGCAATTGTCTAATCTGAACCTTACAGTATAGGTTACTGGACCATTGAGGTTACTCATACAGATACAATTCTCATCCAATGCTATATGTTGTGTCTCTAATAATCAGCTGTTTTTGGGTCCAGTAGTGAAGCGCTGGTGTAGTGCTAGTCCAGTCAATAAATGATCCAAAATGAGGTGTAGAGTGCGTGAGCAGGTAACTAAGCGATTCCTTCAGAAACTTGTTCAGGGGGCTTAGGTTGTTAACATACCAAAAGTCCTGACTCCTAGGTGATGAGCGGGGGGGAGGAGGGGGGCTAAAGGTACGAATTTTGGGTTTTTCGCTTATATCTCGAAAACGGTGCATCGGAGAGAAATATTTTTAGATAATAAAATGGAGTTCTTAAAATTATCTAAAACTTTTATATCATATGTTTTTTTCTAATTCCTAACCCTTTTCGAGCTATACCCTCGGAAATAGTTGAAATTTACAAAAAAAAAATCAATTTACGTCAAAATATTTATAAACATTGCATCATATTGTCTAAACCTATTCATAAACGAAAATTATGAATAGGAAAGAAGTTGTAGATTTTTAAATTCCCTTTTAGAATATATATACATATGCTGATTAATGTCCAACCCGCCTAAAGTTACAGCTATTTTAAAACTTGTATAGCATTTTGCAATTTTCAGAAAATTAGTTTGTATATCATATTCTTAACCCACAACCTTTGTTCGGTATTTTGTTTAAATTACAGATAACAATATCAGCAATTTGTTAGTCAATTAAATTTAATATTGTTAGTCAATTAATTAACTTGATGCTGTTCGAGTTGGTAAAAGGGTTATGAATTCAATAGTTGACTTGACATTTGCAGACGTAAAGTTATCGCGCAAGGATCGGGCATTGCCAATATCTTCTGTCAGCTCATTGATAAAAGTTCACGATGAAAGGGTAGTAGTTACCCAACATTGCTCTTTCAGCGGATATGTATAAGCAAACGATCAGATGAGGATTTGATGACATATTTTGAGTATGAGTTGGCCCCATTTCCCTTAGCACTGTTCAACGAAAGTGGCATGAGAAAGACAAACAAATCAGTGCTGTACAACTTGTTTGAGCCAACCAAGAAAGATATTCTTCTGCCTCAAATGAACATTGTAGTCGATGGAGGATTTCTACTCCACAGAGTTATTTGGCCAAAAGATGCATCGGTTGTGACTATTTGTAATAGTTATATCACCTACGTCGACCACCATTATCCTGGGACTACTCGCACTGTGGTGTTTGATGGGTACGCAAACACAGCCAATAGCACTAAATCACAAGAACAAATGCGTCGTTACAGACTAAAAAGGTCAGCCAACATCAATTTGACATGGGACACACAAATACCTGTTAAACAGGAAGCCTTTTTATCAAATCCTACCAACAAAACTAACTTCATCTCCTTACTGGAGATAAAGCTGCAGGAGAAAGGGATACATACTCTTCAGGCTACCGATGATGCTGACATCCTAATCGTGAAGACTGCTGTTGAACAATCCACTCACAACTCTGTGGCTGTCGTTGGTGAGGATGTAGACCTTGCTGTCCTGTTGATTGCTTCCACTCCTGCGACCCGAGATATCTTTATGCTGAAACCCAGACGAGGGAAAACCAAAACAATAGTACTGTCCACCCAAGAGATGCAGCACCGTAGATTTGAACACATCCTGTTCCTTCATTCATTTACCGGATGCGACACAACTTCTGCTACTTTCAGGAGAAGCAAGGTGGGCTTCTTTAAATTGTACTTGGAGTCAGAAATCATCCAGCAAGCAGCAATGACATTTTCTAACCCCTCCTCTACTTACGACCAGGTTGAAAAGGCTGGGGAGATGTGCTTTCTGAAGTGGTATAAGGTGCCAAAAAAAAAACCTCCCTTAACCAGTACCGCTTCCAATCGTTTACGAGGTCAGTGGCAAATATGAAGCCTGAAATCAGCTCCCTACCTCCAACAGAGAATGCAGCTAAACAGCACTCTCGGCGAACCTACCACCAAGTGCAGCAGTGGCTCGGTAATGAGCTGCCCCCTCAAGATTGGGGGTGGAAACGTGTAGGAGACACCCTGGTGGCAATTACAATGGAAAATCTACCAGCACCAGAGGTTCTTCTGAAAACTATATTTTGCCGCTGCACCAAGGATTGTGTAATTGGAAAATGTGGCTGCCGAAAAGCGATGATCACCTGTTCTGCAGTGTGCCTCTACTGTCAAGGGAAGTGCCTGAACAGTGTGCCTGTTGACGATGAGGACGATGAAGACGATGTAGAGCCCATTCAGCAAGAGCCACCCGCTACTGAGGAAGAAGATGCCATGGAAGAACAATCATTGCCTGGGCCCTCAAGTTCAAAGAGGATGAAAATTTGATTACTTTTAAAGTTGAGAGTAAAACATTAGGAATATATTGAGAACAATGGGGTTTACAATTATTATTGTATTGGTGTAACGAAACTATCTGTAGAATAAAGTGTGAAATTTGTCATCATCATTATTTTTTCTACTTTATTTAATAACTTGCTTATAAGTGGCCATATATGTTATTAGATGAACGAACAAAGGTTGTGGGTTAAAAATATGATATACAAACTAATTTTCTGAAAATTGCAAAATGCTATACAAGTTTTAAAATAGCTGTAACTTTAAGCGGGTTGGACATTAATCAGCATATGTATATATATATTCTAAAAGGGAATTTAAAAATCTACAACTTCTTTCCTATTCATACTTTTTGTTTATGAATAGGTTTAGACAATATGATGCAATGTTTATGAATATTTTGACGTAAATTGATTTTTTTTGTAAATTTCAACTTTTTCCGAGGGTATAGCTCGAAAAGGGTTAGGAATTAGAAAAAAAACATATGATATAAAAGTTTTAGATGATTTTAAGAACTCCATTTTATTATCTAAAAATATTTCTCTCCGATGCACCGTTTTCGAGATATAAGCGAAAAACCCAAAATTCGTACCTTTACCCTGCCCCTCTCCCCCCCGCTCATGACCTAGGAGTCAGGACTTTTGGTATGTCAACAACCTAAGCACCCTAAACAAGTTTCTGAAGGAATCGTTTAGTTACCTGCTCACGCACTCTACACCTCATTCCTTGACTGGACTATGCCTTATGAATGTAATACAGTTCACAACAACAGTAGTTGCAGACCTCAAAACATAATCAAATTACTGGCACAAATATCATTATTGTATGAGAAATCTCTTTGTAAGTAATAAAATCAAGGCTAATATTCAGTTATCTTCTCCACACAATATCCTTACCTTGGCAAAATCACTTAACACAGAGAACGTAGACTTTTCCATGCCACTTGGCAACTATTCTCAATATTACTATCTACAGTCTCAACAAAAGTTATTCCCAATTAGCTAAACTTATTTTGTATTGTTTATCTTAACGCACAATACAAAATAGTAAAGTTTTTACTAAAATTTTGTTTACATTTATAATTGTTATTGTTTTAGTGGAAATGCCAGATGGTGCAGAAGTGTGGTGGGACGGCCAAACAAGGGTTTACATAAATGCACCGGCAACTCTTAAAGGAAAAACAAAGGTAAGTTGAGGTTATACTTCTTAGAAGTTGTTCATTTGGATAGCACTTTCTTATATTAAAAGCAATAATGAAATATATATACTACTCCGTTTGCTCCTGTGGTTCAGGCTTGTTATTGATTTTCAGTTTCATTTTTAGCCTTTACCACCATATCATAACAACTTGAAAAATAAATGTAACAACAATATTTAAGAGTAAACCCTTTTTAAATTTATTTTTAAAACTTTAATAGTCAAGATATGGGGGAACACATTGATTGAGTGTGATAATTGTGTGTGAGCTGATCTGGTCTTTTTATAAACTGGTGATCTATTTTTTTAGAAAATGTCTCTTAATTTATAGCTGAATGACAAATGAACACACGGTGGTTATCTATTTCAAAATTTATCTGACGGAGTTTTGGATTGATCAGAGAACCTTTAGGATATGAAATTGAGACCAACAACACTACTGAAATATTTTTCTTGAGTTATGGACTAAGTAATCAATCACACCTACCTCTCTAAATAGGTTCTCATGGTTGTCAGATGAACCAGAAGAAGAGCTTATTACTTCCTGTCCTCAACAGAGTTACCCAAAAAGACATCACAAAAAAAACCAAAGCTAGAACTAATAAGAAGCCAAAGGTTCTGATGGTTTGTGATAGCCAAGGTCGGAGATGTGGTGAACTGTTGTTGGAAAAATTAAATCACACTTATAATGTAATATCAATAGTAAAGGCAGGTGCAAAATTTCAAAACGTGACACAAGACATACAAATGTTAAGATCAAATTTTACAAACAAAGATTTTGTCATTCTATTGGGAGGAACAAATGACACTGACACAATTGAAAATAATCAGGCAAAATTAATTGAAGAGATCACTAATGTTATAGATAACTTAAGCACCTATACAAATGTCACCTTCCCTGAAAGTTTACATAGATTTGACAAGCCGTTATATAACAAAGCAATAAGTGAAGTTGATATGAAAATTAACACTAAGTTCAAAAAATATAACTGCTATACACAAAATGTTCGACTCAGGAATAAGATAAAGATGCTACGAGACTATCATACAAAACATGGCCTGCATCTTACTCTAGAAGGCAAGCCATTTTTATGTAAAGCTTCAGCAACGACAATAATACAAAAGGTATTGGGAAAACTAAACCACAAGGCAGAAAAGAGTAGTGAACTAACAAAATGGTCACCAAACTACAATTTGAATTATGACGTTTCAAATAGGAACACAACAATCACTTCTAGTTCTTACTTCAGGGGATTCTCCGAGGAGATATAATTGATTCGCAGCAGATTCTAGATATCTACACAGCATATCGTAGGTGCAAGCATATCACAACATCTCTGATTTACATTTCTTAAACAACACCCAACATCTTGAAATAATGGCATCTGAAGAGTTTCCTGCATACAGTGTGCTACCAGAGGGAAAGATAATGTCAAAGAGAGATGAAAACACCTTGACTTCACAGCTTACATCAATGAAGGACTTCCCACCTCTTACTCAACCACCAACCAAGTCAGGCACTGCATACTGTGAGGTGCCAGGAGAGACTGGGACCCCTAACTTTGTACATCTAAACAATACTTATAGTTTTTCTGCGAGTGTTACATCTGTGCCTGCTGTCTCTCCTTTAAACTCTCCTCTAAGGAAACCAATAGAAGCAAATTAAATAAATCTGCAATTTTTTCAGTAACAAATAAAATAAACAATTTAAAATATCAAAACAAACAAGAACCAATAAAAATATTTCATCTAAATAAACAAAATCTTATCTCACGAATTGAGCCTCTTGAAATAATTCTACTAGAAATAAATCCACGTATAATTATCATTACAGAAAATAACATGAAAAAATAGAGCTAGAAAGATTTAATCTTAATAATTACAACAATATTTCTGAATATTTGTGTACACCTCAACCTCAGGTGGGAGTGTGCTGATTCTGTCACAGGAGAGCTTGAAGGGAAGAAGGCATGTACTGGATGCTGTAGATGATCTTCATGAAGATAACATTTTTTAGTGTTGTTTAGCTACATTTAATTTTATAAAGTGAATTATAATTTTAGCAGGATTATATAGAACACCTAATCTAGATAATAAGGAATTTTTAACTAGGCTAAATCAACTACCGGTAATGGATATCCTGGTACAAAAAAATAAGGATGTAATATTAGCTGGAAATTTTAATATAAATATTTTAAAACATTCATTAGAGACTAGAAACCTTTAAACAATTTTGGCATCTCATGGTATGTACTATCTTGTTAATTTTCCCACAAGAGTAACTGACTAATCAGAAATATGTTTAGGCAATGTGTTAACAAATATGAATAAGGATAATATCAAAATAACTGGCTTAGTAACAACTTTGTCAGACCATGATGGCCAGTTATTAGAGTCATTAAATGAAACTCATAATGCTAAGAATAATAATTTGCGATGCTGGTGTAGAAAATTCTCTATGCACAACATGAAAACTTTTAAAGCTATGCTTGAAAAGGAGGATTGGAATTCAGTCTACCAAGTTCCTGTCAGTGAAAAGTATAACACCCTTGACAACATCTTTAAATTTTATTTTAACCAATTGTTTCCTTGTTCTTTAAGAAAAAAGACTGTTAAAAAATGACTGGATAACATTTGATTTAAAAGATGAAAAGAAAAATAAGTCATTGAATTAACTAAAATAGTTAGAAATACAAAAGATGTTTCTTCGGAAAATACTAAAAGATAAGAAAAAATAACACAAACATAAGTTGATTCAAACAAAAAGATCATTCTTAAACAATAAGATATTTAATTCTGATAATGTGAGTAAAACAATATTGACATATAATAAACAAAGAAACAGGTAAAAATAATAAACAAATTAAAGATAGTATAACAATTACTGTGAATGGTGAAAAGATTTCCAATTCTGAAGTAGTAAGCAATATGCTAAATAACTATTTTGTTAATTTAGTTGATGAAATTGTAGGGAGACATATACCTTATTTAACACATGACACTGTAAGTCATTTGGGTGTGGATTTTAACTGTAACAAGCCTTGCATTAGATGCCTCCCAATTAATGAACAAGAATTAGAAGAGATAATTAATTCATTTAAGAATAAGTCATCTAGTGGATATGATGAAGTTCCCTTAAGGTTAATAAAATTCACAAAATCTACCATTAACTAAACCATTAACTCATCTAATAAATTCATCATTTATTTCTGGCATTTTCCTTCAAAATTAAAAATTTCAAAAATAATTCCAATCCCAAAAAAAGGCAACTTACATGATATAGGAAGCTATCCTCCAGTGTCAGTATTGCCATCTATTTCAGTATAAATCACCTCAATAAAAATGATTTTTTTGATAAAGAACAGCACAGTTTTTTGAAAGGCAAATCTGTGATTACTGCCCTTGTCAGCTTCGTAGAATCAGTAATAGAAAGCATTGATAATAAAGAAATAGTATCTAGATTTGTTATGGACCTCTCTAAAGCTTTTGACAGCATTTCACATAAAATTTTAATAGAACAATTGGATTCATTAGGTATAAAGGGAGTTCATAAAGATTAGTGTGAATCTTAAAGAAGTGTGCAACAGATAACAATATGTTGAAATTTCATGTATATCACACAATCATATTATTAAATACCCCTCTTCCTATGAAATAATAAGGCATGGAATCTCTCAAAGGTCTATTCTTGGGTCTTTGCTATTCACTTGCTACTTACAAGGTATGCCTAATTTGCTTAGTAAATTCAACGACTCAAAAAGCCAATTATTTATTATGATTCTAATCTTTTAGTATCTGCAAAAAAAAAAAAAAAAAAAAAAAAAAAAAAAAAAAAGACAGAAATGATTTCATACTTACAACTTTTAAAATTACAGGATTATTTGAATAGGAACAATTTGTTCTTAAATTAAAAAAAAAAAAAAAAAAAAAAAATACAATTAGTTTCTCAACAAAACAGAATAATTCTAAATTATCACATAATATCAATATAGGTCCTTATCAAATCAACCAAAAAAATTTCACCAAATTCTTTGGCCTTTATATCGCCAGTTTTCTCAGTTGGGAGACGCACATTGATCATTTGGTGAATAAATTAAATTCTGGCCTCTTTGCTTTAAAAAGAATGTCCTCGTTTTGCAATGCTGATTCTCTAAAAGTTATTTTTCATGCACATATACAGTCTCATATAGCTTATGGAATTTCAGTATATGGGGGAACTTCTTCTTGTAACTTAAAGAGAATATTAATACTAAAAAAAAGCAATAAGAATAATCTTGGAAAAAAGTTAAATGAATCAGCGAAACAACACTTTAAAGAATTAAGAATATTAACAGTCTAAAGTTTATATATACTGGAATGTGTTATGTACATTAGGTGCAAACCTTTTAAAGGCAGACAAAATTGTGATTTTCACAAATATAATACTAGAGGGAAATATAACTATACTCTGCCAATAAACAATTAATTTATAATTGTATAAAAAAGACTACATATATGGCCATAAAGTTCCTGAAGTTTATTTCAAATACTGTAAAAGAAAATAGTAATGATACATTTAGAAAGAAACTTAAAAATGTATTAATTGATAAGTCATATTATTCACAACAAACATTTTTCTCTGACCAAAATTATAAAACTAGTTAGTTAATTGAAAAACAAAGTAGTTTATTTACATCACTGATGATTGTGTATTTTATTTATAGTGACACTATTCTAGCTGCATATATTATACTAATATGAATAAAGAGAATTTGATTTGATTTGATTAATATATTCAGCTTTACAGCTTAGTATTGTTACTTAGCAGAGGCTGAGTTTACTTGTGAAGGTCAAAAACAGTGGAAATAAAACTAAATTTTACAATATTACAAAAAATAATCTTAAATGAAGATTAAAAAGAGGAGAGTTTATGGAGAATTACAACTTGATGTATAGAATAGTTATAAAAAATACATTATGTATGGTGGTAACTAAACTTACTTGCTAAAACTATGTATAGTTAATATATGTAGTTTAAGCTGAATGGACAGTTCATGTCTTTTTTACCAAGAAATGTTAAACAATTTTTGCAAACTGAAGTGTTTTTAGATCATTTTAGCGACTAAATAGATTTGTAAATAAGTGTTGCGAAATGCTAAGCTGAATGTTGTGTCTAGATCCTGAGGAATGATTTAGCAGGGTTCCAATTTTAACAAAAGTGGAGCCTTATAAATGATACACTCTCAGTAAGTCATCTAGTTTTGTAACATATTTTTACTCATTAAAAAAAATCTTCTAAGGCAAACAGTGCTATAACAGTTAGTTTATTAAGTTTTTGGATGTATTGATCAAGACTTTTCAAATTATTTATAAAGATACTTTGGTTTCAATTTTAAAGTGTATGTTTAACTTGTGTAATAGGGCTTATGTGGCACTTTCAATGGAAACCAGAAGGATGACTTCTTGACACCGGAGGGTGATGTGGAACAAGAACCAATAGCATTTTCCAACAAATGGAAAACTCGTGAATCATGTGACAATACAGATTCTGGTGATATTGGCAGTCACCCCTGTGAACGGCACGTGCAAAACAGAGCCATAGCTGAAAGTCACTGTGCTAACATCACCAGTCCTCTCTTTGCAGGTAACAAAGTTTCTGCCATTATATGTGTGTTGGTGGGGAGGAGGGCCATCTTCGTTGTATGTGTAAAATTTGGATGGGAGGACTTTTAAAATCGTAGAGTGCTGATAAATGTTGCTAATTTACTTGATAATTCATTGATGTTGTTAATTTGTTGTGATTTGCTGTATGCATAACATTTCACAAGGAAGACAAGTAGTGTTTAACAAAAGTGAGTTTCTGTTTGTGTGTACTTTGTGGACTCATACTCCGAGAAGTGTTGTTGCAGTCAAGGCTTGTAAGAATGTTCAATGATGCATGAGTAATGTCATCTAACTCTAACATGTATATTTTTTTGGTTTTTTGAGTCTCCCCATAAGCAAAGTATTATTTTATTAAATTATTATTATCCCATAACACTACTAGAAAAATCTGGGGTGTCCATGTTGAATGGTAGTCAAGATTCAGATATTGTGTAAGGAAGAGAATTGAGTGCTAGGCTTGTCAGTTAACTGCAAATCAGACCAACACTACACGTTTCGGATTCAGGGACAGGGTGGGGTTGAGGGTCTATTTATGGCCTGGGCTACCTAGTCTGTGATATCAAGAGGACTGTTTGTAAAGAGACAGGTCATGAACAGTTGTTTTTATCTATGGCCTTTGTTTCAAATCAGTCAGTAGCTTGTCATTCACGACCAAAAGTACTTCCTTAGTCTTTTTTTTGTGAATTTTCTTTTTAATTTAATTTATTTATTATTTTATGGAGTATTGCTTCAAAGTGTATCAGACGCAACAAAATTATTAGAAAAATGTCTACTTTTCATTATGTTTTTTGTCATGATGTAGTGAGTAATTTTACTATTAGATCATTTTATATGTTTGTTTTATTTTCATCTCAAAGAACTTAAACCATATGTTTAAAAAAAATTCAATTTTGATTTTATACATAGGCCATGGCTCTAGGGATAAGTCGCACAATCTTGACAGCGGCACGGTAAGGGTTAAAGGATGTCTTATTTTACTAGGCAAAGTTAGGACTAAAAAGCTTTCTCTAACACCTAACCTGGGGACCCATAGCTTAAGGGTGACTTCCAAAACACCATCAGTGACCGGGCGACAATTAAATCTTAGCATGAAAAGACAGGATTGCTCAGACGGTCACTCACCTAAGGAACAGCCACGCTTGATGCTGCTTGACGCCGTTATCTTGAGATAACGCCAGAACCCTTTGGTCTGACACTACACATGCTTTTAAAATTGTTTAGTAAGATTCCTCATCATAGCTCTTAATAATCAACAAATTAAAAAAAAAAAAAAAAAAAATAATACAAATGCTTACTAAAAAGTAGATAAATATTTGCAAGACAGTTGGGACTAAAGAAGTATAATCCCTGACAAATGTTGTTATTATTTTCATTTATTTATAGTCTTTTTCATTTGCTTATAGTTTTTTCATTTCTCTTGGATTTTTTTTAAATTTAATCTTAAGATGCCAATTGTCAAGATATGGGCGAATATGGATTTTGAAAGAGTGTAGATGATTGAATGTAGTCATTTTACAAAATAAGGCCAACTATTCCTTAGTAAGTGTCATTAATTTATAGCTCAATGACAAATGAACAACCAGTGGTAATCAGCTGATCCTTTTCAAAATCTGTTATGACTCTGATTGGGACCGAACTGAGAACCTTTAGTGTATGAAGCTGGGATTTAATCAGCTAAGTTACAGACAAATTTCTTTTAGTTTAGTTTATTTTTATTTTTATTTTGACAATACACCAGAATTATGTACCTCTGTAATTATGAGCACATATATTTCTAATGCACGTATATAATGCAAAATCAAACATTAGTTTACATTACCCACTTACGTAAATAGTACACTATTTAATAATGACTATTTGTTTCAATCTGTAATCCAGAAAAGTACCGCTAATTTTAAGTACCTGAAACTATCTCAAATAATCTTCTTGGTTCTAAAATGATCTTGGAGGACTGGAAGGTTATATGTGAGTGTTAATTCTGTTTGTTTTGGTATGATTGTTGAGAAGCTAATTGAGTTATCAATATAAATAGATTTGTTGGGTAGTTATTTGTAATTTTGACATAAAATTAAAATAAAACTTCACTAAAATGCATTTTCCTCTTACTGTGTTATGAGTTATGTTGAGATCTATAACATTTGCAAGGATTTCTTTTTTTTCAGCTTCATTATCAATGTAGGGAAACAGCGAAGCCATCTGAGACTTGCCAGGTCTGAAGCCATAGTAATCATTAGGGGTTATGGCATATTAAGCATGTGTGATATTCTTTTACTGATTAATCTTCCCTGGAGCATAAAACATCCGACAGGACTCTTAGTCGATAACTCTATCTGACTGAGATCTTTATTTGGCGATGACCAATTGACTTCATCCTATATTGAAGGCTGCAGGCTATTCCGCTCTTGCTACAATTTTGTTAAAGACTATAAGAAGATAGACATTTTTAGATTTGTTTTCCTTCAAGTGGTTGTGATATTGCCTAAAGTGCTTGTTAACCGTCACTAAACCTTAGCCCATTTACCAGTCAGGTGGTGAGATATTTCGTTGGGGTTCAGATGTTTATACTGTGCTGTTTTTAAAGGCTTACAACTTGAGTTTCCTCAGAGGAACCAGGCTTTTTAAGTACTGTCAATAAAGTTAAGTTTTCATCTGTGGAGTCTTTTATGTCTCTCCTTCAGCTGTTTGGGTGGTTGGAGTGAGAGGTTAGCTATTTCTAAGTGACCATTATCGTTAAACTTAACACTTTGAGTACTGATCCTAAATACGGAAGCCATTTGAAGAATGCTGGCCATTTTTGGTACTTTTTTAAAAATTCATAGATTTAAAACCATTAAACATATAAGTTTTTAATAACAGTGTATTAAAAAAAAAAAAAAAAAAAAAAAAAAAACCAAGGCCAATTGAGCATACAAAATAATTTGAACATAATTTTATTGCCCTATTCATACAAAACTAAGTAAAATAAGTAAAAATAAGTACTAATAAAATACTTGTTTTTTATTTACATGCTCTATACACACTTTGCAATAGAGTCAACTCACTGAATAATGGTTCTGAAACGTGAAGAAAAAAGCAGTGCAGTCTAGCATCTACAATTCAATCATTCTGGCTAAAAATAGTACAATGGGCGCATTCTAGCGGGGAAATGGCTCACTAACATCACTAGAGACCATTTCGAGTACTAGACTCCGTATTAATACTCAATAGGCTATTTAACATAATTAAAACATCGAACCTGTAACACTACAGGATCCACATTCTTCGGAAATTACGCTACTCCGTAAAAATACAAGATCCGCAGGCAAAGTGTTAATATATAGGTTCTCAAGATCTTGATGTTGACCTGAGATGTATTCCTCATGAAATTACCTGTTACCTGTTCAACGTAGATGTAGTCAGAAGCAACTTTGTGATATAAATACTAGGTGACAAAGTTTCCTTATCAACTTTATTAATATTTTTGACTGAGCGATTGATCTTTATGGAGAGATTTGAAGGGTCTTAATCTTCAGAGTGTTTACAAGAATAAAACGTAGATTATTAGATTAACCTTGATTATTGGATTTTATTTTTATTTATTTATTCATAAGACGCCGATCGTCAATATATGGGCGAATATGGATTTCGAATGAGTGTGATGAGTGTAGATGAGCGAATGTAGTCATTGTTACAAACTAAGGCCGACTATTCCTTAGAAAGTATCATTAATTAATAGCCCAATGACAAATGAACAGCCGGTGGTTATCAGCTGATCCTTCTCAAAATGTATTGACTCTGATTGGGCTCGAACTGAGAACCTTTAGCACATGAAGCTGGGATTGAACCAACTACGCTACCGACCAATTAAAATGAAAGCGTTAGCGAGGTCTTATTGGACCTCTGGAAGAACATAAACAAGGATTTTGAGAACTTGGTAGGCTCATGTAAACATTGTATTACGGTGTTATTATGCTGTATGTTACTGAAATAAAGTTACTAAGTTAATTATTTATAAATCATTCAATTACTACAAGATATGACAATGACTACAATTAATATTTTTTAATTACTACAAGATTTCCATCTTAATTAAAGAAGGGAGTTGATTTAATCACCTTTCCTTTTCTATATTTGAAGACTATTCCTACAGGCTCTGATGACGACTGAGGCAGGTATATTTACAAAGCTTTGTGTTTTACCATTGTATACTTTGTTGTTGGGTAACATTAACTGACAATACAAAAATATTATCATCACATCCTTTGTGGATAGCTGATGCATTAGGTTTTTGCTGACATGTGTCATCCTTAAACCTTAATACACTTGCATCTACGCTTGTTTAAGTTCTCAGCATCAAACAAAATGTTTCTAATTTAGCTAAAATCTTAAACTAATTACTTCCTTAACCCTAAAAATAGCTGTTTTTATCATGATTAATAATAACGAAGTGTACAAGCCAGCTACCAAAGTTGTTGTCTGACGTAATCCAGGGTCTACATAAATTGTAAGACTATTTATTGTATGTATTTGGAATGTGTTGCAGATTGCCATCACCTGGTGGATCCAGCACCATACTATGAAGACTGCCTGTTTGATGTGTGCTCCTGTAACAGCCGGTCTGCTGACTGTTTGTGCCCAGTTGTGGCTGCCTATGCTAAGGAGTGCAGTCATGAAGGTGCTGTTGTAGATTGGCGAGACAAAGTCAGAGGCTGTGGTAAGTTACAATAAACAGTTGACAGTCACTGTAGTTTACGCTGTCATCCATCCATACATTATAGATTACGATAAAGTAACTGTGTGGCCAGAAATAAATAAATATTTAAATAACCCATCTGTTCTAGTTATTCCATAGAATTACATTAATTAACCTTACTTTTACCAAATATACCAAGCAGCATTCTATCACACATTAACACATTCACTGCAGCAAATGCTGTACAGCCTCTTTACTCACCACACGATGTGCATTGAACGCCAAATGGCATTTCACATTGTTCTATACATGCAGCTGTATTATTTCAATTCCTGCTAATTTCACTCAGATGATAGATGTAATTGACTACTAGTGCTATTGTAAGTTAGTTGATTGGTTGGCAATGTCCGTTCTCTCTTTGTTATTATGGCAGTTTATAAAAATAAGCATGGTCACAATAATTTAACGATAAATGATGACAAATTTTACAATTAGGCTTCTGAATCAAAGTCTAAAGTAGTGGGGTTAGTAATAAATTCTTCTTCTGATATTTATGAAGGTAATGTATCTGACAACAATTTTGAGCAGGGTGACCTGGCCAGTCAGTACACACAGAACCTACCAACTCACTTTGTGCACTATCTACCTGAATAATTTATGTTTAAAATAAGTGATGAGCCACTTCAAAGACAAATATAACATAAAGTTCATATATTAAAGAGTTTCACTGTGTTATGATCACGGTAAAAAGTTGTTTAACATTATCAAACAAAAAAAAACCCCATTTGTCAGTTGATGTCCTGTGTGGCAGATTTCAAATGGCGTACTTTTTTATTTCTTACAAAAATATAAAAAAAACCTCACAATGAGTGTAGAACAACCTGTAAAGACATTTAGTATAAATATTATCATTAATTTTAAGACAACATGTTCAAGCACATGCCCTAAACACTATAAATATTTCAGCAGTGAACGTGTTAAGGGGACTAAACACACAAATGCCATGCTATTTCAAGTGTAAGTATGTACTGCTTGTTTGCTTACAGCAAGGTTGAGTAAGTAAATCCTTTCTTGCTTGTAAAAAATATAATACCATGGGATAGAACTTATAAACCTGATGTGATTTTTCTTCAAATTATTATTATAATGTATATTAATTTGAATATTGATTGAATTTAAATCTGGTTATTTGCTTTCAATCTCTACTCTACAAACTTTGGAATGATCCAATAGGTCTACACTACTGGTAGTCCCTTCATAATCATCCTACACTTAGATAGGTTTATTGCCTTCCTGAATAATTATCTTAAAATAGAATATCTATATCTTAATAATGTATTATAAATAATTGATTCAAAGTTGTATTATCTATGATTCAAACTATTCATAGAAGCAATTATAAAAAAACATGTGACTATTTAATGTGCTTATAGGAGTCCAGTGCCCGAGTGGGCAGCAATTCCAAGCTTGTGGCTCTAGTTGCGCTCATTCCTGCAGTGCCCTGGCACGCCCCTGTGCCCACCATCTGGAGTGCGTCGAGGGCTGCTATTGTCCCCCAGGCCTCACTGTTGGTCCTCATGGTGACTGTATCAGCATTACTTCTTGTCCCTGCCAACATAACGGCATGGAGTATCCACCTGGACACAAAGAGATACGGCCAGCCACAAAAGGACTTCAATACTGGTAGGAGCATACGTTCATTTTCAAATTTTTGTAAAATCAACCTTAAATTTGTTTTAAATTATTCATAGTTTTATAATTTGATGCATTAAGCTAGTATATATTTTTACTAATGAAATATACTAACTGTTATATCAAAAGTAAGCACCTAAAGGTTGGCATTTCACACTTGTATAAGAATCCTGGAAAATGGTTAAGTAAATTAGAGAGATATTAATTTTGCATCTTTTTCAGGAATCACGGAATCTTAGAACTAAATTAAAATTTATTAATGGAGAATAATGCTGTCATATTATTCAAGTAATATTCAAACACTTAAGTGCCTGTGCATTTATATGGCTTAAATGAAAGAAATGAAATAATAATCTATATTTTCCTCCGGCACACATCTAATTTTATCAATCACGTTAATGTGTACTGACAGACTTTTTGAGCTTAAAATATTTCTATTTAATTTTTCAAGATATTTTGTTTTACTAATTGTTTTGTTAATTCTTTTCAAACAACTCATTTATTCAGAAAGCATTTATTCAGAAAATTCCTAAACAAATGCTAAATTTAAAATGGAAAGAAACAGTAACACTTAATTTTATAACCTGGGATTAATTATGGTTTGCGCTTTCATCTCCAGGAATGTGTGTACATGTTTTACTGTGAGCAATATTGAAACTTTAGGGTATGGATTGGCTATATAGCCACATCATTTACAAATGTTTAAAAAGAAAACCAGTTACAGAGGGGCTAAATTTCTCATATTCCTGCCCTGGAAATCCAAACGGAAGATGTAAAAATATTTAGATGGATATTGAATAAAACATTTACTTGATAGACCACTTTATAGTTTTTCAATTATACTTTATAGTCAACATTAATAACTTGTAACACCTCAGACCATCCATTGTTGTACTACAATAAATTTATTTTAAGCATGGACAATGTTTTTGGACATGCACATTTAATATTTATTTTATGTTATTTTGACTCCATTCTTGCAACATGTTACATTAATGAATAAAGATTATCATTTATTGATTGAGCTGTAAGTGATACTGCATTTGATCATTAGAGCAAAATCAGCTTGCTGTACCAGATACAGTTGTTGATAGGAACAGATTAAAACACTGTGATATAATATACAAATTATGTGTTCTTTTGAAAAATTTATCAGTTTTATCATGAATCCAAAATGTATGAGTATTATGGCTCTTGAAATTTTTCCAAATAAAATTTATCATTGCAGAAGGTAAATAAAGTTAAGGGTTTTTTAATCAAGTAAAAAATCTCATTGATTAGGCCTATATTATTACATAACAGCTTTGAATAACTTTTGATCATATTAATTTTGTGGCTTTTCCTCCAGTGAGTGTAAAAACGCTGTGTGGCAGTGTAGTACAGCCACCCCAGAGCAGATCAGGGACTATCCTAACCAATCCCTTGACCTCAAGACATCCTGCAGCGCCACCAGGCATCAAGAGTTCACTCATTGTGAACCTGCCGAACCTATTACTTGCAAGGTATTGTATTATTATCTATTAGAGTATTATCTACAGAACAAGTAGTACAAGTAGAGGAAGGCGTTGGCAAGCCATACCATAAGAGCAGTTGAAGCATACATTAGAAGATCTGGCCACCATTAAGATGACGGCTCCCGTCATCTTAATGGTGGCCAGATCTTCTAATGTCTCACGATTCAGGGCATAGGAATTAAAGTAAGCACTTTGTACGCATCAAGAATTGAGTTAGAGACCAAATCAAATTTTGAAAATAAGCATGCTTAATCCATGGGTTTATAATGCACAATCTAATAAAATAATTAAAATATAACTAACAGTTTACTTGTATTAATGTTTTAAATAAGTAGCGGACCAATTACAAAATTCAAATGAGAAGAAAAAGTTAGTGTTGACAATTTTAAAAATGTTTAGGTCAGAGAATTTTTGTCAATTAAAAATGTTAAGGTTGCTAATTGAATTTTCATAATATCAAAAGATTTTGATTATAGGACTATTATTGTGCTTTTTATGATGCGGTAAAGTGGCAGATGTAAAACCGTCACGTGTGAAATTTGTATAGTCCTCTAATGTTTCGTTGTTCGCTCTTTATTGTTTGACTTACTACTTTTACATAGTTTTTCAATATAACATACATAATATAATATATGTAAGCTATTAATATATATCCTACACTTACTACGCACTCGACTTTCCGTACTGGGGCGGTGTGCCATTTCGGTGGTGACGGCCAGCTTCACCGCACGAGAGTCTATGTCCATTCTATTTGTATTACTTGCTCTGTGGTATTATGATGTCAGTTCGATGTTATTAAAGTTAATTGATATAAAAGGATTTCATTGTGACTTATGATATTTTATGTGTAGAACATGCACAATCCACCCAAGTTCTCACCCAGTATCTGCCGTGCTGGCTGTGTGTGCAGGCGAGGTTATGTACTAGACTCTCTAACCAAGGAGTGTGTCAAGGCATCAGAGTGTCCTTGTCATCATGGAGGACATAGTTACCCAGACGGTCACATTATTCAGGAAGAGTGCAATAACTGGTATGTAAACAATAAAAACATTACTTTTGTTATTTATTTATTTTATCGGGCGAGCCAGTGGCCGAGCGGTCTAAGGCGTTAGGACTTTGAGCTTGGTTTAGTGATAGTGCTGGCCTAGACGGGAAGATTTATAAGTAAAATTCATCCTCTACTGGTTAGCACCCTTACTCTGTCTGAATAAGTTCTTCACACAGATCAATAGTCTATGGGGATGAGCATGGTAAGGTTAAGAAGGAAATAAAACAATGGATAATTGATAAGGATGCTTTGTTTTGTCACCCCAGGATTTTTTTTTATCAGACAAGTATTATTAATAAAACATTACAACAGTAAAACAACAACATACGTTATAGGTTTGCGACAGTTCAATTATTACTTTAGTATGTATTATAGTCTTGAAGGGAAACCACTTATTCCAATCATCACCACGGAATGATAGCTTACTGGTTAATTAATTTGGTTATAAATAAACCAGCCAATTATTTAGTTAAAAGTTTTATATTTTCTTAACTGTACATTACCTTAGATTCTTTATAGTTAATAAGCAATGGATTTAAGAAAAAAATTATTAATCTTACCTGATGTTTCTTGCTAGCACCTGTGAAGCAGGCAAGTGGCACTGCACGGAACATGTGTGTCCGGGTGTTTGCAGTGCTTGGGGGGACTCCCACTTTCGTACCTTCGATGACCGTATCTTCGACTTTCAAGGAGCTTGTGATTACATGCTTGCTAAAGGCTCTCTCTCTGATTCTGACTCCTTCAATATTGCACTTGAGGTAACTTCAATACTTTTGTTTTTTTCGTAGTTGTAAAAATTGCTTTTTTACGTTGATTCTTTTACTAATGCTTTTTTAGTTTCACTGATAAACTATTTAAATTTTTAATTTTATCTTCATACTCTTAACTCTAACCAGAGAGTGCTCTAATATTTGAAACATTAATAAAATATTGATAATGTCTCGTTATTCAAAGTTTTTTAAAATATTGTTCAGCCATTCTTACTGAAATGTATAATTATTAAACTTAGTAATTATAATTATACATTATAATTAACAATTATTACTTTTCAATTAGTAAGATTTAAAAAAATTAAAATTAAATTGATTTTGTATTCTTTGATGTTTAAAAATAATTAATTATAGTCTTTTTTACTGTAAGACAAGGTTCAGCACAATCCTAATCAATATACACAAATCTATAACCTGCTAATGAAGTAATTGTTTATTTTTGTACATTATTATAAATCTGATAGTTTCAAATGGCTCTATATTGAATCTTTTGAAATCCTAAATTTTTAGTTTTCTTTTAGTTTTATAATTATTTTTATTTTATTATGCTGTGTTTACAAAAAATTATCTTCTTTGAGTTATAACACACAAGCTCTTGAAGGTTGATTATAACAATTCATCAATAAATTGTTTATACAATGTCTTCAAGTAAAGACAGTTTTATTAAATTATCAACGCAGATAATAAGATGCTATAAGATTAACTTTATTTAACCCTTCATCAATGTACAAGTATATTGTACACTCAATTAAATATACTCTAGCTGTGAAGAAGGTTCGGCATAAGTTCATGGTAGATCAAACAGAGTATTAAATTACTGTTTTAATAATTTGTATTTTTACAATTGTCGTAGAAAATATTTATTGCTTGGCCAATAAATGATTGTTATTTTTAGTAAACAGTTATGTTTCTTGACAGATTGTGCCATGTGGGTCATCAGGCGTAAGCTGCTCTCGATCTGTTACCCTTTCTGTTGGGTCAGGTGGTAAACACGAGTCACTCACGTTCTCCGCCAACAAACCCCTCAATGTTGCTGGCCTTGAGAGGTACATTAGACATCTCTCTTTTTGGCGTTAGACCCTCTATGATGCACACGTGAAATTGTACATACCTCTGAAAACAATCATATTTTAATACATTCATAAGCATTTATAATTGATTGAACACTTCACTTTGATAAATTATAACAAAGGTTTAATTTTTTCTTCAAAATGTAAGAAGAATTAAACTGTGTATGAAAATTTAAAAGAAAGCAGGGGGAATACCCAGGTTTAGTGTGGGGGGGGGGGGGACTAACCCAAGGATAAAACGTGATTAAAACTAAAAATTAACTTAAATTATCTTTATTTGCATATAATGTATAAATTACTCATATAAATTGTTAGGCCTGCAAATGGCTAAAGTTATATAGAAAGTGCTATCCTCTTTAATCATAAAACAACTATTTTTAATGAACAATCGCCTACTACATTTGTTGTTGAGTGTTGCTCCCCTATGATCTTTTACAAAGAAATTATGTATGGACCATGGCTCCCTGAGTCCCCCCTGGGTACGCCACTGAAAGAAAGCATTAGTATGTATTATTTAACTTAGTTTTCATACAGAGTTGCAGATGTTAAAATAATGTTTCAACATAATAATTTATTCATAATTTGGGAATAATATATTCATGTAAAAATTCTTTATAAATGACAATTTCTTGATACAGGATCACCGTAAGGCAAGCAGGATTATTTGTATTTGCTGAAGTGGCAGACCTGGGAATCGTACTCCAGTGGGACAAAGGAACCAGAGTCATTCTTAAGGCTGATCCCAAATGGAAAGGAAGGGTAATTTGAATTAATTGTTACTTAAGTAATTTTATGACATAATTTGATCTATTCGATTCATTATAGTTTGGCTCATCTATTCATAGGATCTAAAAAAGTAAATTATCTATATATAACAATATTAAGATATGAAATTAAATAGAACAATATTTATAATGTCAATAATTGATGTTTCTTTCTTAATCCTCCAATGCACACGTGGCGGAGTGAGAGTCCGCATTTCCAAAAAATAAATATTTTATAAAAACAAATTATTTTTAATAACTGTGGTTCCTAGTACCTGATCCCATATTCTTAGTAAATAAATAAATTAGCTAAGAATAAAAATGTATACTGTTTAATGACAATATAAACATGGTTGCACACTGCAAATAGCACTGCTAGACAATGTATTAGCAGACTCACAGTCCGCACACATTACTCCATGCTCTGGAATGGCAAGGCCACTCCAACGGAGTTTAGTAGCAGACTCTCAGTCCGTGCGTGTGAACTGGTGTTACAGTTTACTACGTGTGTACTGGAGGGTTAATATATTTGATCATACTTCAGATGTTGTACTTTAACAAGTTGAGAAACCTTGTATTTAGAGGACAAAAATTCTCAAGCCTTATTTATGTTTTTAAATATTGACAAAATGAATTATATTGTGGTTCAAATACGACACAATTTTTCAGTTGAAAGGGCTATGTGGTAACTTCAATGGAGATGATACAGATGATTTCCAAACCCCTTCTGGAGGTATCAATGAAGTGTCTGCCCAACTGTTTGGAGACTCTTGGAAACTGCAGCCCTACTGTCCTGAGGCTAGGCCAGTTTTGGTAAGTGTTCTTCATGAGGAGTTTCAACAGCAGTGTAAGTGTTGGGTTATATAACAAAACTCTGCTTCCAGTGGCCAGTTTGTCTGGTTTTAATGTGCTAGCAAATTGATAAAAGTTGTATAACAACAGATTCCTACAGTGAAGGCATTATATTTTTATGTCATATCACTGAAAGTATAAAAAATATAGCATTTTTGTTATTTTTTTAATATGCACAGTAACAATAAAATTTAAAAATATATATACTTGCAAACAATTTACTTATCAAATAGATAAGTTGATGTTGATCACCATTCAAATTTGACTTGAGATATCAACTTGCAAGATCAGTGGAGGCATTTTAAGGACTTAGAATTTGTATACTGCCTAGTATTATATCAGATACATCAAATCTTTGCAAAATCTCTGGTGCTGAGAGGAGTCACCAAATCCTATGCTGACTAAATCACTCACTGTCATGAATCGGAATGACATGAGTGATAATCGGTGATTGCGTTTATCACTGGACACGGTCACTTCAGGAATCATCTTGCAAAGATTGGTATGTACAGAGAAGACATCAGTTGCCAGCTTTATGGTGAGGCTCTTGAGTCTGCCAAACATCTATTAACTGAGTGCAAAGCTCTGTAGCTTAGGAGAGGGAGAATATTCAGGGATGAGCTCTCAGAAGAAAGATTCCGTAGATATTCTAAAGAAAAGGATTTTAGAGCTGGCTAAGCCGCTTGTAAAAGGTACCCTATTCTAGTAGGCAACAGGGGAGCACAATAAACCTAAGGTTGAGGTGCAATTTAGGAATGGCCTAAGATGTATTAGTTAGCCTCCAGAAAATGGTTTACATAAAACAAATAAACGATTTAAAATGTCACAAAACCCCCCATACACGTACAATGGTATTAACCCACCCACCCACCCATACACGTACAGTGGTATTGACCCACCCGCCCACTGATACACATACAGTAGTACTGACCCACCCACCCACCCATACACGTACATTGGTATTGACCCACCCACCCACCCATACACGTACAGTGGTATTGACCCACCCGCCCACTGATACACATACAGTGGTACTCCTTCTCCTCAGTATAACTAATACATCAAAAGTGGTCCCAGGTTAGAGTTTCGTCCTGACAAGAGGGTTTATTGCGTATTTATCTTAAAAGGTACATGCCTCACACTGTCAGAACCGTTGTGAATGTGCTTAAGTCTATAAATGCACTCCCTCTTCCATTAAAAATGGAAAAACTAAAAAAAAATATTTTTTATATGTAATGAATTTTATGTAATACAAAATTTTATTTTATATAACAAAAAAATTTGCTATAATAATTTAAAATCCATATGTGTTTTTTATAAAGTAATCTTACATCAGGCTCAAATGAACTTAAATTACTTTTGAATAATTAAAGTGAACATTATCAATCATATAAAATTAACACCATACTGTTATCGGTGAAGAGAATATCTTCATAACTGCAAAATAAATCTCATTTCATTATGTTGTTCTATAAACTATTCTATTCTATAAACAGTCTATAAAAATTGCTCTGACTCTCTGTGCCAGTCTACAGCAATACTGATGTACTTGCGTCACGGTCTGTAGGTATGACAAACAGTTACGTCCTATGACATAACCTGATATTAGTGATCTGCAGTTAATGTCAGCTGTATGAGACCTGTTTTATGAGTTGAGATTGAGCTAATATTTTTTCTTAGTGCTTGTGAGTGACAAGAAACACAAATATATAAATCACTTATTAGCGAATATGTTAAATAATCCATTACTTTGAGATTGGGCAGGATGTAGTTATAATTTATTTTGAGTTTGAGTTCATATTTACTAAAACTTAACATTAAGGTGTACAGTATTTGCTTGCTGTAGTGTGCAGTGTACTTGTCATATGAGTATCATATACTCCCATTTATTGTAAAGTATTTCTGACTGAAGACTTGTGTAAAGCATCTATAAGCTTATATTTGTACACTCTGTACACACAATTATATATATCTGTGTTCAGGACACTTGCAAGTTACACCCCACACGAAGGTCATGGGCTGTCAAGAAGTGTGGCATCCTTAAGTCAGCTGTGTTCAAACCCTGTCACTCAGAAGTTCCTATCGACCCATACCTAGAGCGGTGAGTTGATTATCCCGACCAATAATATAAAATGTGAACCAATAAATATATTATACAGTTAACCTCTTCCAAGACAGTGGCACACTTGTGGACATTAAAATATTTTATAACTAAACCGTGGTCTTATATGTGATCTATGGCACATTTGATGCCATAAATATTTGTTGAGATAGTTAACCTGCTTCTAGCTTGTTTTTTATTCACTAATAAAGTTTGTAATCAACTTTTTTCGAGAGCCATTTGGCTTAATTCCCAGCCTACATCAAGGAAATTTGTTCTGTAAATGAATACAAACATTTTTAATACAGTTTATATTCATTTAATTATTTACTATATGAACATTGAAGATCGTGGATGATCGAATATAATTATTGCTAAGCAAGAAAAATAATTATGATATATTGGAATGAGTAGTTTTATTACTAAACAATAGTGTTTTTAAGATCATTTTACTTCAATTAGAAGATTGTTAAATCATTTATGCAGTGTCAGAATCTAGTATGTTTTGTTTATTTAAATACAGTTCTGTAAATTTCCTTGATATTTTTAAGATTAAAAATCTTACCTAAGGAAAATTATTTAGATTTTAACCTACACATAGAGTTTCAAAAATCCTTTCAATGAAAAATGAATTCAAAATTCTACATCATTATGGTTCCCAATTATTGATGTGTCATATTTTTGTATCACAATTTAATATTTTTTAAATTGTTTTTTAATCAATGATTATTTATTTATTAAAGATGACTATTGTTGTATTTATAATTTATAAAAAATATAAAATAATAATTAATGAACAGTTTTCTAGAAAAATGATGTATGAGTATTACTAAAAAATTGAATGTAAAGCCTTTGTGGTGTCATTATCAGTTACTTTTTTCTTCTATTTTTGTTTTAATAATTGAACCTTATCATTATGTATTTTGTTTGGTATTTAAATATTTATTTATAGATTCATTTAATTTTATATGCTAAGTATATTTATGTTTATGTATGTGTTTACATTTGTATACTTTATTATCTTAATTTCATTATAAATATAACCATTGATTTTACTAGACAGAGATTTATAAAATAAATAATATAAGTATAGACAAATGAAAATTCCAACATTTTAATGTGTAACATGTATCTCAGTTAGTTAAAGTTTGCTAGAGGAATGGATATTTTACTGTGAGTATATTGTAACTTTGTCTTGAATTGAATAAATTTAAAAAATTCAATAATTATCTCTTTTTACTCTAGATGTATTTTTGACACCTGTGGCTGTGACCAGGGCGGAGATTGTGAGTGCCTCTGCACTGCCTTGGCGGCGTATGCTCAAGAATGTAACAGTCACGGAGTTCATATCAAGTGGCGGACACAACAACTCTGCCGTAATACTTTTTCACTTACTACAGTTTCCTTATAACGTATTACAATTAAGATTGGTTAATGATTTACTTTCTATAAAGAGAAATATAGTTCCACTTGAGAGATAAACAAATTACACATATACACCTGTATGTATAAACTCCTCTTTGCCTTAAAAATAGTTTTTCCCATGTAGTAAGTTACGTATTATGTGTATGAAATTATGGATTCTTAACGTGAACTGTTAACTTTCTTTGCTATCTGTAATCGTTAAATATTTAGAAATAAGAAACTATACAATTTGTTTTGTTATTGAGATTTTTCAACAGAAATTTCTCCTCAGTTCAGTCTGTTTCTGAAAGTATTTATGAACATGAATTTATTGTACATTTACATTGAATTCACATTCAAATGTGAAATCAAAATCATGCCTTGAAATTTCAGTTTTAGATTTATTTCAAAATCAGCTGTTATAAATGTGGATTTTGCAGCTGTTCAATGTGATGAAAGCTGTTCACAATACAAGCCTTGTGTGAAGACCTGTCCCCTGGAAACGTGCGACAACACTCTCGTCTACAAGTCTCTGTCCACTCTCTGCAATCAAGATACTTGTGTTGAAGGTATTGTGATAGAGTATAATTTAATTACTCAAATTTAGTGTCTCTTATAGAATGACACGTGATTAAATTTGTGTCTTATTTATTAAAATCAGAATCTTACTGAGAGAAAACAACATACTGTAAATTTTTAGAACATTCAAAAAAAGGCTCAATCAATGTAACATAGCTCATTTAAATAAGAGTGTAAAGGGCCAATTGATTGAGTACTTCAACATCTCATCTGTTAGTATGGGTTATTTATACAACCAAAAGCACTTTTATAACAAAGAAGTTTGTGTGTTTTTTAAACTGTTTTAAGTTAGAGCCTTAGATAAGAGTATAGACTATGTAATTTTCTTGTAAAACCCGGCTGTATAGTTTAAAGACTGTTCTGTTAGGTTATACATTCTAATTTGATGTGCTAAGTAATTAAAAGGAATTACATTTGATATAATAATCAACCTGTTTGAGCAAAATAATGATAAATGCATTTAATGCAATTCGTAATAGTTATTTTAAATACATAAAAAAACATACTTGTTATTAGTGTAAAACTGACTGGTGGGGGCTCAAGGGGCGGGGGATTGGTTTAGCCTCGCACATTGACACACTGACCGACAACGGGGGTAAAGGGAGCAGAAGGTACCAGAGATGCCCTTACCATCTGCTAAGTTTAACTTTTAATATTTATTTATTTTTGGGCCAACTAATAGGTTAAGTGGTGGGATGGAATTATCTTTGAAGGGCAGTGGGGAGTAAATTAGTCTATATGGGGGCTTAGCTGAAAATAATAATTAATTAGTAATAGGCTATAGATAATGTGATTTATCTATAGTGAAAATTGTTTCTTCTGGTAACTAACATAATATACTCTTCATTTTTTATTTACTACTAATTAGATTATATATTGTTTAATTATTAACAATAATATTAGATTAAAAAGAATGCAAATTATTATTTTTAGGCTACATTTAATTATTAATATAGAAAATAGAATTAGTCTTGGCAATCTTATAGGCCATCTTAATGTTATAGGAAGGGTTGAAAAAGTTGTTTTATTTAAAATTTGTGCAACATTAGGATACTGAATGAATGAAAAAGCCTTTATTTAGTGGCGAAGTTAGGACTATACAGTCCTCTTCCACTTAACCACATAAACATATAACAATAACAATAAACGTTTTCAATTCATATTTAACAATAGACAATACAAAATAGGAATCACAAATTAAAATCTAAAACTTTAGTAATAAAAAGGTTTACTAAATTACCTAGATTAATAAAATCAACAAATGTATACCTGATAACATTAATTGTTTTTACTAAATAGAAATGTAATGTAAATAAAATGTCTTTTAACAAAAAACAATAAAACTAAGAAAAAATCATACAAATTTTAAATTAAAATAAAAACTCAATTCTGAAGAAAAGTAAAAGAACAAAAGAAAAATGAACACGAGAGGAAATTATTTATTTTCATCTTTCACTCAATTCGCCCACCATGCATGTAGCCCAGCACCACCATGGTAATCAAATAAGTTTGGTCATAAGTAGCAGGTCCAAGTAAGTCAGAGTTGAGGTCTCCTATTACTAAGACATGACTGTAACGAGCCATAAGATTAAGAAGAATTAATTCATATTCATTAAGATGACGAAGATTAGGCACTCTATAACATACACTTACTCGGATATGAGTTCCATTGACAAAGATGTCCAGAAACATAAACTTTGGTAAACCCTCTCGGGACGTGTCAGATAAGTGTAGTATAGAGGCAGGTAAGTGAGATTTGACATAAACAGCAATACCTCCACTCCCCTTGTGAAGTCGGTAATTTCTGTACAAAGAATAATCTTGAAACTTGACAGCAGTATCACTTATATGTGGTACGAGCCAAGTCTCAGAAACTGAAATTAAATCAAATAAAGAGTTATGAAAAATTGAATGAAATTTATCAATATAAAAAATGAGAGATGGGGCATTAACGTGAGCTGCCTTTAGGAAGTTATGGTAAGGGACTAGAGTTTGACAGAGAAGATCAGGTAGGGGGGAGGGTGAGGCACCCTGACTCCGGGAGGGGGGATCAGCAACGGCGAACAGTAACAGAAACACGAAAGCAGAGGACAGACGACGGCACAAACAAACATACAACAGTGGGCAAACCATTCATTCACAACACTTTCATACTCATCGTTATAACATTCATTATTAATACTAGATTAGAAAATCATAACACTATCATACCACTGTACGTGTAGGGGTGGGTCACTACCATTGTACGTGTAGGGGTGGGCGGGTGAGTCACTACCACTGTATGTGTAGGGGTGGGCGGGTGGGTCACTACCACTGTATGTGTAGGGGTGGGTGACTATGTGACGCTAGCGCTCCTAATAGCAGGAGCATACAACACACCCCAATACCGTTGTTTTGAATTGTGTCTTGCGAATAAGTGGAATAATATAAATAGAAAACGGGTCATGACTGATTATTTGACATTTATTTAAGACAGCTGTGAATGTAAATAATACAGAAATATGTGCTTCTCTCTCTCTCGGCGCTACGAGCGCTAGTGTCGTGCTTGTCGCAAATTTTGTAACGGAGTGTCGCTACTGGTGTGACGTCTCAATTAAATAAAAAAATCTATTAAATTGCAAATCTGATTTTTTATTATATCTCCACTATTTAGTGCAATTTTTATTTATTTTGAACTATGCTCCATGCAATACGAATAAAATAACGTTTACTTTTGATCAGAAGAATACAAACAATCAATATAGCAATAAAAAAGAAGAAAGTTAACCATTCAAAAAATTGTAATAGTTAAACTAACATTATTATAATAAAAATTTAAAGTAATATCACCAAGTGAGTTTCAATAATTACTAAGAAACAACAATTTGAAATTGATCAAAAATAAAAAGTAAACAATTAATTTTTAATAAAAATGGGAAATAAACAGTAATAGTGATGGAATTTGTATGAGATTATAAAAACACTTTTCATGTTAATTGCAAGTTTGAATCTGAGTTAGTTAAATTGTGAATAACTTAAGATAAGAATAATTCTGTTACATTATTGTTAAACCTACATCAAATTAATTACACTAAGATAAAATGAATAAAGAATTCTGTTTTGTATACTTGAAATCAATTACATTAAGATAAAAACAGAGAAATAAAACTATTGATATTATAATTATAGCAATTTAATATGTGGACTAAGTTTACAATCATGACAGTGCAGTGTGACATACTATTAGGCAATATGTGGACACTAGATTTTTTTCAGACACGAAAACACTGGCAGTTAAAGCTGATAAATAATATGAAAGATAATCTTTCACAGGTTTTGCCTTAATTAGTGATAATTGATCAGACTTTAGAAATTCAGTTGATGAATCCATCAACTGAATTTCTAAAGTCTTTTCAATTATACAATGATTTTGATATGACCAAATAATATTAGAAGTCCTTGTGTTACAATTATATACATCAATTTTATACTAATAATATATATATATCCTAAATATACCAATTAATAATTATATAGGGTTTTGTAAGCTATTCATTAACGTTCATGCTTTTAATAGTTTGCCTAGTGTTTGTTAAAAATTAAATAATCACTGTTTGTAGGATGTGAAATAAAGCCTTGCCCACCTGAGCAGGTGTACCACAATCTAACAAATCTACAGTGTGTGCCTGTTGCTGAGTGTAAGCCTGTCTGCCTCACCATTAATGGAAAAGACTTCTACGAGGGAGACTTCATTGAAGGAGATGACTGCTACAGCTGGTGGGTGATGTTGGATCATTCTTGTTTAACTGAAATAAGGCATTATAGCAATTCTAATGAAAGTAAAAATTGATTTAGAAATACTAAAAATATATAGCATATTATATTCAGAGCTAGATTGTTTTCCTAGCTATGATAATTATAATTCTTATGTATAGTTATGTTGACCTTACCTAAAACTATATTGTCAACGATAGGTAAATAAGTCCTCTGAGCCAGCGTGGTATACAACATTGTTGACCAAAAACAGCATTTGAAGGAACGGGTGCACTGATATTGAGCACTCTCTGTTTAACCACGGGTGAAAGCTCTCACATAGCAGCCCGACTGTATACAATTCTTACTTAAAATAATTTACATTCCTTCTTAGTTAGTTGGCTTACTTTAAGCTCAATTAAATGTAATTTCACGTGATGTCTTTGTTGGTTTCCGATATGCATTACAATAATAATCTATCTTATTTAGATAATTCGGTAATTATGGTAAGAATATACAATACAGTAGTCCCTCTATAATCCGGCCCTGCGCCAGTCCGCCTCCCCCCCCCCCAGTAATCTGGCCAGTTCTATCATTATTGATTAAAGAACAGGTTCTGGTTCCAGAAAACCAAAGGGGGGGATAGTTTTCATATTAGGAATGTTTCAAGAGTGAAAAGAGCTGATAAACAACAATGAAACCAGAAGATAAACAAAATAACTTCATCAGAAAATATCTGCCCTGACCTATTTCCTTATCAGTACTATCAGCACTTGAAAGAACAGATAACATTAGAATTCCAAAGGCAGTAAAGAGGAAGATCATCCTTGCAGCCTGAGCCCCACCCTTGTAAATCCTGACCCTTTCTTATCACTTCCTGACTGATAAAAACACATGATGGCAACATTCCATTCTGTTTACAATTCATATGACATTATGAATATGATTATGCTTCTAGTTTTATAGTGTATAATAATTAAAATGTCTTTATAGTGAGTTAAATATATTAGAGTCTCTTTGTTTGGACATGTTATTAATAATGGAAACATTGCATTAAAAAAAATTATAGGAAATATTATTGAAAAATACATTTTTAAGATAATATTCTCTCAGCACAAGACAACTCTTAATAATTTTTACTATTATATTTTTATTTTTATCAATAGTTAAATTTTATTTTAACTATTTTTTTGCACAGTCTTTAAGGATTAATGTTTTCAATTGTTGTAAGATTTTTAACTTGTTTTTGATGCATATGCAACAGTGTTATAACACTGTTTCAACTGGTGTACCATACTTTTCTTACTTTGAAACTATTGTACATATTTATTGTAAAAATTGACTTTTTTAGTTACAATATACATTCTATTATGTAATTAATGCATGTTTTGCAATTAAACTCCAGTAATCCGGCTTTTTCACTAATCCAACACATACCTGGTCTGAAATGTGTCGAATTAATGAAGGACTACTGTATTATAATCATGCACTCTTATACACTAGCTGTTTACTTGTACTTTGTTACTATTTACAGAATCAGTATATTGCTTATAGTTATGTTTATAATAAGGAGTTACTAATTAAATTTTTAATTTCATAACGACAATTTTTTTATAGCATAATGAATTTGTCATAAAATAACTTTCAATGTTTACATATTGTAAGGCCTCCGTAAAGTGTGTGTAGACAACTTTATTGGATGCGTAATCGTAGAGAAGTCATAAGAGAATTTTAAATAAACAAAAAAAAAAAAATAATGCCAACATGTAAAAAATTATGACCTGTTTTGAGAGAGAAAATAAACTTTAAATGGAGTGAAAGGGTACTTAGGCGCCTTCTTAGGCGATGAACTAGCCCAATCTTTATCAGTAGATAGTGACTAATAATTTTATGTGGTCAAAGTATCTACAATATATATTTTAGTTAAATGTAATCTTTTAACAACAATAACTGTTTTTTTCTTACTATCGAAATCCCCAGTACTTTACCCAAGAACACACAAGGGTTTAATAAGAACTCATTTTCATAGTAATATTATACTCGAATACAAGTAAATCTTATAACTAGGCTCATTAAACCTTAATGGCTTTTCAACTATTTTAACTCAATTAATTGGGTTGCCTTGAAAAAGTCAAATCTCAATAGCCTAGTTTGCGTATTGCCAACGTGACTGTGAGCGCAGGCTGCTTTGTGCAATGTTAGCTCAGTACAGAATCTAGTAGCGCCTGCAATTTTCGAATAGGTTGAAGCTCAGGTAACTCTCTTGCTGACAATATGTTCTGAAAAATTTTTGTTGTATCCCTCCTTTCTGCTCTGGTAAACTACTTTCAAAAGAACACCATTTAGAATAACTTCCTCTTTCATGTTATTTTCAATTCCTGTAGCTGTACTTAACATTTTTCAAACTAATTCAGTCTTCTATTTTAAGTAGCATCTTTCCATTTATCAACTCTTTTTGTTTATTCCCACTATTCTCTTCCTAGAACGCTCAATCATCAGCAAGTATCAAGTGACTTGTTTCTATTACTCTCCCTCTATTTTATCTCTACTTTGCTGGCTATGGTACTCTATTACCAAATTAAATACAATAGTCAACACTTGGATTCATAATGTGGAACAGCAGTGGCTGTAAATGAATGATAATTGTATAGTGAATTATTCTTTGTAGGAACCAAACTGAAGAGTTTGGAAGATCAAAAAGTATAACTTGCCCACTTATGATTGAATAAATGGCTTAGACAAGATAGGAACTATGACAGTACAGTGAGGTTTATCTGAGGAAGCAGGATTCTGAAAAAGCACGGATTATCAAGGACTCAGCAAATAGAGAAATATTGATCACATAATCATCACTGTATTCATTATATGTTAAAAAATAATAAAATTAAGTTGTTATGAAAAAACCACATAAAATATGAAATAACACACAGTACCTAGGCCTACAAAATAAAATACAAAACGTTACTCTAAAGTATATGTGTATATATATATATATATATATATATATATATATATATATATATATATATATATATATATAAACCAAGTCTACTGACATGGGATTTCTTATAAATGTTGCAACGTAACCTAACCCAGCAAACTTACCTTAGAAGACGAGTCCACTGTTGTAGTAAACTAACACCACAGTTGTAGTAAACAAATAAAAGAATCACATTATCTGCACTACTGGCATTTTCTTCAGGTGAGTAGAGAGAGAGAGAGAGAGACTAACTTAGCTTCCACTATTGCTGGGTAGGTGGCAGTGGTGGGGGTTGTACATTCATACAAATTCCTGGCCTACTGTCAAATTCAAAAAGTAATATACTCGAGTTTGAACCACTGCTACAAAATAAATACTCATCCGATTCCGTTGTATTGTACATAAAAATTTAGCTTATTTAATTCTACATAATTTCATATAACTTATATATTTTTTTGAAGGATTCAAGAATTTTTTATAGCAAGTAGAATACAAAAAAACCACGAAATTTTAGCGCTGTTGGAGTAAAGCTCAACTTAAAAAATGTCTAAAACAAAATTTACTACAGATAAGTCAGTGAAACTTTAACCACATGTGAAGAAGGTTGTTTTTGGTAATCTGTCCAAATTCTAGAATTTTTACTCTTTTTTACAAAATTTTCTGTTGTAATTTTTGTAAACCCATGCAGTCTTAAAAATGGCTGATCATACAAACTTCCAAAACGATTTAAAAATACCAGATTGAAAAATAAAGTAAGATTATAAAACAGTAAGTACAAAAAATCTTATGATTTTATATCACATGATAATTCAACAAACATTGATGTGCCGTAATATGCGCGGCCGACCGAGCCATTGGATGCGGTGTTGCCACTTCATGTAGCTGGACTTCCACCCCGTATTAGGGGACTTATTAGCGATGAATGACAGGTAGACATGCTACAGCTAAAGGCTGATGAATCACTCACAGTTACTATAAATGTGATAAGTACATTTCACATCCTGCAAATCACCAATATAATGGGTGGCTCTCATTTTCACGTTATATTTAGCTGGTTACATTTGAAATTTACATAATTGTAAATTTTTTAAATAAGGTATTTTTAAATTTGATAATCTTTTTAGAGCTTTAACATTTTTAAACCTGTTGTTGGAGCCTTCATGACAAAGCCTTCATGACAAAAGGTGATTAAAAAATGGTTTAGATTTAGATAGAAAACATAATTGATTAACTGTTCAATACTTCCACAGTAATAAATCTTTCATGTACTGTTTAAACACTTCCAGGCACATGATTCGGCAACGCTGAAATGCTCAGTTGAAACTAGTTTTGAAGTGCTGCCCGAGGGATTTGCTTAAAGATGAGCACACATGTAAGCTGGAAGTTCCAACAACCACCGGTGTCACTGTGATATTGTACTTCCGCCTGTTGAGTCAGAGACGGAGACTGTACAACTTTCCTTCATATCTCCCACGTACTCCGTGGGGTGAACTCAGCCCAGCTTTGTTGAAGAGAGTTGTTCAACTATTAATAATAACTATTGTTCAGCTACCATGTAAGCTGGATGTTCCAACAACCACCTGTTGAATTATCATGTGATATAAAATCGCAAGATTTTTTTTATCGCACTTACCATTTTATAATCTTACTTTATTTTTCAATCCGGTATTTTTGAACCATTTTGGAAGTTTGTATGATCAGCCATTTTTAAGATTGCAAGGGTTTACAAAACTTACAACAGAAAATTTTGTAAAAGATTAAAAATTCTAGAATTTAAACAGACTACCAAAAACAACCTTCTTCACTTGTTGTTAAAGTTTCACTGATTTATCTGTAGTGCTTTTTGTTTTAGAAATTTTTAAAGTTGAGCTTTACTCCAAAAGTGCTAAAATTTAATGTTTTTTGTGTTCTACCTGCTATAAAAATTCTTAAAGTCTTCAAAAATATTTTAAGTTATATGAAATTACGTAGAATTAAATAAGCTCAATTTTGATGAAAAACATAAGAATTAAAATAAGACAAACACAACGAAATCGAATGAGTATTTATTTTGTAGCAGAGGTTCAAACTTGAGTATATTGCTTTTTGAATCCGACAGTAGTGCCCTTTAAACTAACCTAAAAACTACAAAAGGTATGTTCATCTGACAACCTGTAGACAACAGTACTGTATAAGACAAATCATGCTTTACTGACTTGTCTCTACATGTACGCTGTGCTAGGCAGGCAGTCGGATTACTGAGGGTGTCTGACTGTTGCGGGTCGGATTAACAGGACCTCACTGTGGATCTAAAATTATTTCACAAGTAATGGAAACTCTTCTTAGATGGATACACTTTAGTTATTCTTAAAACATCAAAGAAAGTGGCTTAAATCAAGTATATATATTTGTGAACATAGTTAAAAGAAATAAGTAGTATACTATAACATTTTAACCCTAGATCTCCAGGTCACACGAATGTTTCTCATGTATCAACATGAATTTGATGAAAAAAAAAGAAAAGACTAACGTTAAAAAGATTATTTTAAATTCTGAAATAGTCTTTTTTATTAGACGTTTCTTTAGGAGGCTGTTTACCAAACAGCCAAGCCAAAGCAATTTAATTGTTTATTAAAAATATATTTGAGTTACTTGTTTTGACTAGACAATATTAGTGTAAGGGAAAGCATCCACTAGTTATGGAGAGTCGGTAGTCAAATAGTAGATATACAATCTTAACATCAGCAGGCTAAAATATGCTTTTCTATTTGAAACATACAGTTGTATTTATTATCATTATTAGTTACAATGAACACTTCACGATTATTAAAGGTGCAATCTAGTGGACCATAAGACGATATTGTGAGTTTTTAGTTTAAAATCAGCAAGAATGAAATTTAATGTGACACATATTTAACTGAACAAAAAAGAGAAAAAAATACAAATTTTTTACAAAAACATTTATGGTCCACAAGCACAGTTCTTCATCTATCAAGTGGTACTCGAGTCTTACAATACGATCATTATCATTATTAATAAAATGTGGATGGTTGTGGGGTTACCACAAATGTATCATATTTCAGTTTTTATAGGAATTTTGTTTGTTTTTTTATTTTTTTTTTTATTAACTGATTATTAAAAGTACATTTGAGTTATTTTTTTACTAGATGTTTGTTGGTGTTAGGGAAAGTATCCAACGTGTCTCTGCTTGCTTCCTCCCCCCCTTGAATAAGTCTTAGACAGGTCTTATTATGGCCCTCTTTGCATATAACAAGTAATCTTATAGACATAATGCTTGTATAACTGCTGGAAAAATCATTTAAAAATGTATCTTCTTTATTCAGTTCATTTCTATTTCTATCACTCTTGTTTGATCCTACAATTAATTGTATGGTAATTTGTACAGCTACTGTTCACGAAACAAGAAGACCTGCACAGGTCAGCCCTGCACCTCCCCTGCACCTACTGCTGCTCACACAACTCCTGAAAATGACCAGCCTATGGCCTGCAAGCCAGGATGGTCTGACTGGATAAACAATGATCAACCTATTCCTGACAAGAAGGACTCAGATGTTGAACCTCTACCTCTACCCCGTGATTTCAAGGATATGAGTGGTGTTAAGAAAATTAAATCCAAGGTACTCTTGTTTTTCAATAACATAAAACATTCTTTTTTTAATGTTATGTTTTATTTTATGTTCCCTTGCAACCTACATATTTTTGACATGGGAGTACAACTTGACTATTGACTTTAATATGTCCCAAAAATTATCATTTTAGTCATGTAACAATGTTACAAGGGATACTTATCAAAATTTGACAAATTTTAAAAGAAGGGGAACATAAAAAAATTATTAAAATATACAAAGCATATAATTTAGCTGACTGTTTTCTGAAAGCTTACATAGGAGCTAAAAATTAATTTTGTTCTGGCAGGTGGGTTAGGAAATGCTTAGGATGGGTTATCAGCATATTATTAGATGGAAATGTAGTACAGCTATTATGTCTAACAAATAAAATGAATCATGTTAACAGGGTCCATCATTTGGACAGTGTTCCCGAGAAATGATAGTTGATATCGAATGTCGAGTAGCAAAGACTCATGAACACTACAAGGAGAAGATGCAAGATGTTGAGTGTAGTCTAGAAAATGGCTTGGTGTGTCGAGGCCTCTGTGATGACTACGAGATACGAGTGCTCTGCCAATGTGGTAGGTATTTGATGCACAAATGTTCAATATTACTTATTTACATTTAATGCTTAGAGCTAAAGTTTAATAACTGGAAGAAAAGAGTTTAATTAGATTGAGTGAGGTGGCAGGTAATGGACGCAATCCTGTTCCTAAAAGAACTATTCGCTGCTGTGGCTATATAACTCAGTAGCTAAAGCTTCAGACTGCGGATGGCACAGTCCAAGGTTCAAGTCCCTAACTGAGCTAACAGTCGGTATTTCACTTGTTTAATAAAGTTTACACATAGGCTTATAGGTCCATTTGAACTGGTGATTGAAGCTTATATTTAAAAAAAAAAGAGAAAATATATTTTCCCATATATTTACCCATAACCCTAGATCTGAAATTCAGTGAAGGCACGTGATTTGCTGGCTTTAAAATGACATGATTGTTAATTTACATTTAATTAAGTGTGCATAATCAAGTATCTGAATTGAAGCATAGATCTAGGATACACAAAAATGACGTAGTGAGGTATACACTAAAGGTATACACTTTTACAAAAAAGGTAGTGATAGCATACACAAATTTTGTCTGGTCCATTTTCGAAAAACTTGGAGAATTGGGAAAATTGATATAATAGTCAGGTTCAGCAGTGAGGAATGATAGTTCAGAGCCGTTTTGTACTATGAAGTCTTCGTTTTTAATGTAATTGAGGCTACTGCAGAACTGAATGATTGGACTAACCTGAAATAAATTGTTTCTGGAAGTGATGGAAATTGATAGACAGGTTAGAAATACAATGGTTTGTTGAGTAATTGAATTTCAAAAATGTTTGTAAGGATCTTATTTTGTACAAAAATTAGGAAAACTTAAAATTAAAGACATTAGTATGGCATTGTTCTGAGATTAATAATGTTATAGGATCAACAGAAATGTTTCTTTTATTGTGTTTTCAGGTGATACAAAAATATGCAACCATTTCAGTACAAGACCATAGCTTATATTTTTAATTAGTAACTTATCTAATAAACTAAACAACAGTCAGTTGTGAATTAGTTAGTCATTGATGTGTATGTAAAAAACTCTGTAGCAAAAATATCATAGAATACCGTTTTGAAATTGCTTATTATCCTAAAAAAGAGAAGGAGGAATTTATTTCCTAACATTTTGTTTGAAATGACTAAAATATAGATTTTAATATTTAAGATTTATATATTTAATAACAGATATTCTCTCACAAAAAATATGTGTAAATCTTATCTATTAAACACGAGAAGAATGCCATATATATTTTAAAAGTTAAATTCAGTTTGTATACTTAATGTCACAGTACTTGTATTTCAAATAGATTTATCCTCCTCACTGAAAAACGTTTCTGCAACTGATTTTTTATATCTCGACAGGTTTTCATTTCAATAGGTGTCTGAAAAGTTTGGTATTTATATATTTTTTATCTTTTGTGTGACAGTGCTTATCCTTCATCCGATTACTTAGAAAGCTATACCAACTGACTTAAGAATTAAATCAGCCAAAAATGCATTCTTTAGTAAACTAAATTAATCATATTAATTTTTAATCTTTTTGAAAAATTTAAAAATCTTAGCTACTATGTGACTATTTGTAAGTAAGGTAACATTACACTACAAATTAAGCAGTTTTCTGTCCTAAGAATATTATTGTAACAACAATGTTAAGATAGAACATGAGTGTATATGATTGACTGTAGGGTCTACTTCAGTGACTACATCAACAACAACAACACTGGCACCAACAACAGAAGAAACAAAAGCACCTTCGACTAGGCCACCAACCATAAAAACCACCTCTAGCACAACCTTACCTCCAAGCACTAGTACTACTGAAGGTATGGTATTTAGAATTTTATTATTATGGTATTTATTACTATTTACTGTACATAATAAATAACAATAATTCTGTAATTTGACACCATATGTACTGGTGTCAAAATCCATCAAATTTTGATAAGATAACACAGAGTACTTTTTAATGTTTTTCCTGTTATTTGTTGTGGAAGACAGAATTTCATGTTTAATTAGTTTTGTGGATAAATCTATCAATAATTTTAAATAATTACATTTTAAATAATTACATTTAAAATTTATTTTGTTAGCTTATGCAATTGCAAAAAATTTGTAAAAGCAGTTAACTTACTATGATCAAATAAAAAGTCATAAAAATCGGGTAGCTCTAAACTATGTACTTTTTATACAAAGTGTTCTTATATTTAATATTTTCTGTGAGATCAATATATTTTATTTACTCCTATTTAAAAAAATATTGTTAGTTGTTGCTTGTAGGAATTCATATTATACAATGTCTGTGATTGGTAGTAGATGAAATGATGTTATAAATTTGAATTTCTTTAATGTGAAGTGTAGAAATATGGTATATCTTTTTTAGAAAACGTCACTATGTCACTGTCTTGTGATATGTGTTTGTGTTATTAGATTTATCCTCCATGGTGTTTTGAAATTTAATATTTATCATATTTTTGAAACTATGGCCATAATGTCTTTGTGATGGCAGTTTGATTAAACAGGATCACTTCTAGACTAAATACAAACTAACTTTTATTGATGATTTTTTATTAACTAGTTTTTTACCCCTACTTTTCTACAAGTTACACATATAAAAAGTAATAAGCAATATTTAGCCAATTTAAAAACTTTTTATTAATTTTGTTTCTATTTAACAGCTGATGTTAATACAATAAATAAAACATCTCCATAGTATTACCATTTAAACTTTAAAGACCACTGAGGGGAAACCACAGTCATATACAAATAAAATGATGCTTACAATCTTCAGGAAAAATTCATAACTTCCCAAAGTTTCATGGACAAAAAGAAAGACAGATATATGTTAATTCACATATTAAAGATATGAGGGTAGTCAACATGTTAGATAATGGATTTATGATATGGATAGTTAATGACAGAGGCATTCGTTAAAGAGTGAAGTTAGGTTGTTACAAACTAGTGGAGACTTATTTATTTGAGCAGCTGAAGACCATAAATAATAAAAATAACCATGAAAAACAAATAAACCCTTAGCTTTTACAGTAAATTTGTAATTGCTTGTAAGTGATTGTTTCAAAAGTGGAGTTTGTGACGTGTGATGTGCTGAGGCCTCTGAGACCACACCCCAGTGACTGCAGCAGGTACTACCAGTGTCAGGAAACGGAGTATGGCCTGGAGTCACTAGAGAGAGAATGTGCAGTGCCCTTGTGGTTCAACACAGAGACCATGAACTGTGACTGGCCTGATCAAGTTAAACTGATACGTCCAGAATGTGTTGGTATGGCAACAATGATTTAATCTAGTTTTATAAGAGTAGTGTTTCTGAATTTGTAAGATATTGTATAATTATCTGTAATAAATGAAAATTGACCTCTTCTTTGACACAACAACTTGTATATATTGTATGTATTACAATATACAACATTCTTTGTAATGTAGCCCGAATGTCCAACACACAATGTAAACAAAACAACTGTCAAATCAAATTAATTATTAAAAACATATGATGTATTTTACATGTGTTATAAATTAATATTATTGTAATAAGCTATATTAACTACAGAATGATTGTATGTAACATACTGCCCACCTTTAAAGGATTCCTTTCAATAAAGTATAATTTGACAATTGATTCTAATACATGTAACATTTTAAAAAATAAGACAAAATGAACATCTGCAATGTAAGTTAAAAAAAAAAAAAAAAAAAAAATAACCTAATACTAATCATAAATTAATGTGATATTTTGTATGACAACGTAAAAATGAATTATTGCTTAAAGCTAACGACAATATATAACATGATCCAAGATTGAAAAAATATAGATACAATATAATGTTACAGTTCGAAATTCATAACCCAAAAATGAACGAACAGAAACAAAAAACCCTACAAATAACAAAATAAAAAACCAACTACCAAACAAGAACACAAAATAAAAATAACTACAATAGTCCGTGTTAGTTTAGTCAATCGGCAACACACAGAGGCGGTTGACTGCCCTTTTTAGTAGTCCAGAAGTTGTTTTAACTGTAGCCACTCTGATACGTCCATCGTAATTGGGATGAACCTCCTTCACCACAGCAGTGATCCATCTCATGGTTGGCAAGTTGTCTTCCCTAATGATGACAACCTGTCCAGGATGGTTATTGACTGTAGTTGATGACCACTTCTTTACGCTGCTGCAGTTGTGACAAATATTCTGTCCACCAACGCCTCCAGAAATGTTGCATTATTTGCTGTGTCCTCTGCCAATGGGACAGTCCGTTGACAGGGATCGACGTAATATCTCTGGCAAAGACATTAGAGCGTCACCTATGATGAAGTGACCTGGTGTTAAGGCAGTAGGTTCATTTGGGTCTGTGGATAATGACGTCAAGGGTTGTGAATTCAAAAATGCCTTGATTATAGTTAATGTAGTATACATACATTCAAAAGATAAGTTGGCTGTGGCTACAATTCTTTTAAGATGATATTTTATATATTTCACTCCCGCCTCCCATAGACCACCAAAATGTGAAGATTTTGGGGGTATAAAGTGCCAGTTGATATTTTGATGAGATTTTGAATCCACAATTTTCTGTTGATGAATTTCATTCCGTAGAAATTTGTACAATTCCTTCAATTTGTTGTTTGCACCTACAAAGTTTGTGCCATTGTCTGAGTAAATATGCAGACACAGTCTTCGTCTGGAGGTGAAATGTCTAAAAGCTGCTAAGAATTGGAGTGAATGCGAGTGTGTAAGGAGTGTGAGGAGGGTATGTTTGTTTACCCAAATCTCTGTGAGATGGATTTAGTTTTTTTCTTTCACAGTCAAACATGAGTTTTCCTCTAACTTATAAACATATGTATAATGTTGACTCTTAACTATGTATTTTATTATATAAATATTATTATTGGTTAAATAGATACTTATAAATTGAATATCCTTTTCAAATTATTATAATTTAATTACAAATTCATTAGCTGATATAGAGCTCATTCCCCACCCACAGGCTGTATAGCCCATGTGGGGAATTTTTCAAGTTATTTTTTTTCATATGTATTCTGTATTGTATTAGTAATTTTTACTGAAATAAACGGATTTTCATTTCATTTCATTTCAAAGAAGGCTTCTGTGGTTAGATCAGAGACTAGTTATAAATGTATTGCCTTAGTAGCAAGCATACAAAAGCAGCAATAACACTTTTGACGAGTTTGCTTTTCCTGTTTTCTCCAGATTTAATATAGACAGGCCCACAGTAATCTACTCCAGTATTTGTAAATAGTCGAGATGGCGTGGTCCTTGTAGCTGGCAGTTTTTTGATTTCAGGCTGTGTCCACCTGGGATTAGCTTGGAAACAGGGTACACACTGATGAACTATGCGTTTTACAAGATTTCTTCCTCCCAAAGGCAAAAAGTTTTTTCTAATAGCACTTAGCAGTGTGTGAGGTCCAGCATGTAAATAGTGAATGTGTTCATTTCTTGCTATCAAGTCTGTTAAATGTGAGCTCTTTGGAAGAACAACAGGATGTTTATGGTTATACTTCAATGCACAATGATCAAGGCATCCTCCAACACGAAGTAATCCATCAGAATTGATAAAAGGTTGCAGCGTGTATAATTTGCTTTTTTTGTTTACTTCTTGGGAAATAAACAAACTTAGTTTCTCTTCAGCGAAGAAATACTCTTGTTCAATTTGAATCAACTTTTTTAATGAGGCCGAGAGCTCTTGTGGTGTTAAGGCATCTGTAATTTTAAAAGTTGGGTTTTTACAATTATAAGCAAATCTGACACAGTATGCCGTTACTCTCTGCAGGAGTTTAAAGCTAGAAAATTGTTGTATAGTGAAAAACAAGTGGTTGTTTTCTCCCTATACTATAATTGAAGCAGCATCTTTTATTTCTTTTCTTCTAGAAATTTGTCATCTAAAATAGTTTTAATTGCTGTAGCTGGCCATATTAATTTGTCCATATTGAGCCAAACAGGTCCGTTCCACCATATTTGAGAGTGCAGAAGGTCTTCAGTTTTCACTACTCTTGATACTAAATCTGCAGGACTGTCTTCACTTCTTACATGTTTCCAATCTTGTGGCCTTGTACTGTCATGAATTTTTTAAACTCTATTGGCAATAAATGTTTTCCATCTGCCAGCATCGGATGATAACCAAGCTAAGACAACACTCAAGTCTGTCCAGTAGAAATAATTATTTATTTTTTTTCCAAGAGAATTCTTTACTTGGGACATAAGTTCACATAGTAATAGTGCACCACAAAGTTCCAGTTTAGGAAGTGAGATTGTTTGTAAAGGTGCAACTCGTGACTTCGAGCAAAGAGTCTGACTTGTGATTCATTGTTTGTTTTGTATTTTATATAAATTGCACAGCCATATGCTTTCTCAGATGCATCTGAAACCCCATGTGCTTCAAAAATGCCACCAGCCTGAAAAGACACGGCACTTTGAGGAATCTGAAGTTTGTTTAAAGATATCAGATAGTATCTGAAGTTCAGCCATATTTCTTTTAGATTTCTAGGGAGAACGTCACCCCAGTCTAACTTTGTTTTCCATAGCTCCTGCAGAAATATTTTTGCTTGAATGACAATCGGAGACACTAATCATAGTGGATTAAACAATTTTGCAATTAATCTGAGACACCAGATATCTTGTTTGTGAACTGGGGTGTCATCTTCTGCATTCCATAACAGTCCCAAAGTTGTTGAAAGTGAGTCACTCTGTGATGGGAATGGTTGTGGTTGGTGTTCTCGTAGGTCTGATGATAAAGACCTTAAAAGTTCATCATGATTGCTATTCCATTTACGTAAGTTAAAACCCCTTCTATTGAGTTGGTAGATAAGTTCCTTTTAGAGTTTGATGGCTTCCTCAAGGCTGTCAGTTCCAGTCAGCAAGCCATCAACGTAAAAGTCTTTCATGACTACTTCAGAGGCTACTGGGAAGTTGTGATTCCATCACTAGCCAGCTTTTGGCCAAGTAGGCCACTAGGGTCTTAATGGCCAAGTATGGTGCACTAGCAGTTCAATAAGTTACTGTTTTCAGCTTGTAAGTCTGAAGTTCATCAGAATGGCTTTCTCTCCACAATATCTTTAACAGGTTTCTTTGAGTTTGTTCTACCCATATTTGCCTATAAATCTTCTCGATGTCCGCTGTTAATACGTAAGTATACGTTCTGAATCTGATTAAAATTGAGAATAGATCATCTTGAATTTTAGGTCAACTATCATGATATCATTCAGAGAACTTCCAGTTGATGTCTTAGCAGAAGCGTAAAACACTACTCACAGCTTTGTAGTCGAGCTTGACTCTTTTATCACTTGATGATATGGTAAAAAGTATTCTTGTTCTGTCAGATTTTCTGAATTGTCCTTTTCCATATGTCCCAACTGTTCGTAATCCCTCATGAAGTCAATGTACTGTCGTTGAATATCTACATTCTTCTTTAATCTTTTTTCTACTCGAAATAATCTTTTTTCAGCCACTTGTTTTGATGAACCAAGTTTGTTTATGTCATCTTTCATGGGCATAGATACCGTGTAGCGGCCATCATTGTCTCTCTTAACAGATTTTGCATAAATCTTCTCACATAATTCATCTTCTTTTGTTAGCAGTACCTTGTTAGATACTTCTTCAATTTTCCAGAACTGTTGTAGCTGACTATCAATACATTCTGTAACGTTTATGTTACATACTCTAGTTGTGTTTTTGTTATTAGTGACGGATCTCCCACTAATAATCCATCCTAATTTTGTTTTTTGTAGTTTAGGCATGTGCTCATTTTGTATTTTTCCATTGTCAAGGAGATCAAGGAAGTACTCTTGCCCCAAGAGAATATCAATTTTTCCAGGTGTTGCAAAAGATGGATTGGCTAGTTTAACATGATGAGGTATAGACCAAGAACTTGTGTTGACTGGGAATGTAGGCAACAATCCTGTAATTTTAGGCAAAACAAAGAATTGTACTTCAGAATTGTAATCTGATGTCAAAGACCTGACTGAAACTTTGACTTGTGAAGAAACTCGAGTCGAACCACTACTTATGCCTGTAACTAAGATTGAAGATTTCTCCTTTTTTAGCCAAAGTTTCTGGCAGATAGCTTTTATGATGAAGTTTGACTGGCTTCCATTGTCAAGGAAAGCCTGACATGTCAATGTGAAACCCTCAGGGCTAACTACTTTTACCAAGGCAGTTGAAAGCAACACCTCAAAGTTGCCATGAGTTGTGCTTGTAGCAGTTGAGTACATACCTGTCTCCTTTATTGTTGTTGGGATTTATAACGTATGTTGTTTGAAGACAGGCTAAGTGTGTGATATCGGATGAGCATCCAAATGCAGTGCATTATTGTGTTTTTTGCCACACTTTTTACAGCCTTATAATTTCTTAATTTTATCCTCCTGTGAGGACTGTAAGAGTTCTTGGCAATTGTAGGTTGGGTGTTTCCCATAACAGATGAGACATGATTGATTTGGGACTGTAAGATATGCTCTCTGTTTGTTGTGAAATGGTAGATGAGGTTTGTAGAAGTTGGCCTTTTCCTTTTGAAGTGCTTGTGTTGTATGGTTGAGATTTTTAATACTGTCTATAATTTGGCTTCTCTTCTGAAGGAAGTCGAACTAATTCTTTTAAAGTAGGAAGCTCTGTGGGTTTTGTACTAAGCTTCCACTCCTTAAGTGTTACAGAATCAAGCTTAGAGGTGATAAGATATATCACTAATGTGTCCCAAAATTCAGTCGGTTGATTCAGACTCTTAAGGGCTCTGAGATGGGTGTTAATACAGATTAGTAAATGTTTTAAACTGGTATTGGAATTTGCCTGTACCTGTGGAATGTTGAAAAGAGTCTTGACATGATTTTGAACGATAAGTTTTTCGTTTTGAAACTGGTCTTTTAGAAGAGAAATTGCTGTCATGTAGTTTGCAGATGTTAACTCAATATTGTCCAGTATTATACTGGCATCACCTATCAAGGAGGCCTTTAAATAGTGTAATTTCTGGACATCTGTTAAGTTTTCATTTTTTTCAAATAAGACAGAAAATATATCAAAGAATGACATCCATTCATCATATCTTCCAGTAAAAGTAGGCAAATTAATTGTAGGAAGTTTTACTGGAATAGTGGAATAGTCGAATGTGTGCTTGTCATGTGACTACTGCTTTGTGTGTGAGTGTCTGAGGAAATGCGCATCTGAACATGTGAAAATAATCTAAAATATTGGGTTTCAAAATCTTCCTGTTCTTCTGAATAATCAGTTTCGTCATCAAGATTTTATATTTTGTCTTGAACTGTTTCAAAATCAACCCAGCATTGTTCTAATTTACTTAACCTAAGTTTTAGTTCTGCTATGTTTTCCTGATTCAAAGGATTTTGAAAAATTGTTTTAAATCTTGTGATTTTAGCCTTTATTTGACCTCTTTTATTTATAAGAGCTTTAAGTTCAGTGGTTCTGTCAGTCATATTTAATGTTTAAGGGATGAAAATTTATGCATTATACAATAGTTCATTAGATGGAACAAATGTTACTCACTAGTACACTTACAAAACTTGATGTAGATAATCTAGGTTCGGAGGACCAAAAAATGTTTCTGAATTTGTAAAATATTGTATAATTAACTGTAATAAATGAAAATATACCTCTTCTTTGACACAACAACTTGTATGTATTGTATGTATTACAATGTACAACATTCTTTGTAATGTAGCCCAAATGTCCAACACACAATATAAACAAAACAACTGTCAAGTCAAATTAATTATTAAAAACATATGATGTATTTAATATGTGTTATAAATTAATATTATTATAATAGGCTGTATCAAATACAGAATGATTGTATGTAACAATTAATTAATCCAGTGCGACTTACCTTTATTATTTATCTAGATTTATTGATCAGTTAAACTATGGAAACAATCTCATTGAGGTAGATCACTTAGTGTATTTTCTCCTAGATAACTCTAGCTTTCAGAAAATAAAAAGTTTTTTAGTTAACCCTGCAGTAGGCGCGTGGTCTTTCATAACGTGAAAAGGCGCGCGGGGTACAGCTGTACCCCAAGGACTGTTTTTTTTTTAACGTTATTATTATATTTTTGTCAAATAAAACATATGTATCTTTTATCTACACTATCGTTTGTCATTTTAAAAAATATTTCAAATCGATTATAAATTTTCGTAACCTTTAATTTGTTTAATTGTAAAATAATGGTTTCTTGTAATTTTCAGAGTAAAAATATCGCCTAACTTTACCTTTATAAAACACAAATTTTTTTCCAGGTTACGAATAATTTCAAACGGTTAATTTTACAACACATTTTATTAAAAATACAACTACATACTATTTACATGAAATATTTCTTTGCTTATAGGTTAAATAGTAAAAAAACGTAAACCTAAGCAATTTACTGATGTTTACATCATGGCTTGATTGCATTTTTCAAAAACATGAGCGTTAAAATTAGAAAAACTGTTGAATAAACTAGAAAATGAATATATGGAAACTAACAGAGTCTTATAGTAAAATCATTGTGACTTATACAAATTTGAAAGTAGTTTTGTAACAGTGTAAGATAGTTTTAGAAACAGGACTGGCAAACTGTAGATGAATGTTCTGTGCAAACTTTTCTACCACACTTTTCACAACCTTTTCTTGATTTCCTGTCTCTTGCCCTCGGGCACAGATGGCAGCGACCGACACTGTTGTCTTGGCGAAGGGGCTGTGCTGGGGCTTCCGGCTGGATACCGAGAAGCTCTCTCCCTCTGTTCTTGAGCTGGACTGGCAGGCACGCAATTTGACACCTTCTTTGAATTTGTGGCTTGATGAGTTCCCAGGCTATGTTCTGAATGAACTCTCCCATTGGTGGCGGCTTCAATGTTGGGTTGTTGTATTTGTGAACACACAATGCATTTATGGCCGAAACGTTGAGCAGGTCAAAAAATATCACCATAGGCCATCGCCTTGTATTTCTTGCCACGTTGTATTTTGCACACATTTGGTCCACAATGTCTACGCCAATTTTAGTTTGGTTGTAGAACGTAACTATTTCAGGTTTTTGGCTTGGCCCGGTGTTTAGGTCAATTTTGTTATCATAGTGCATAGTAGATAGAAGAATTACTGCCTTTTTAGGCTTTGAGCAATATGATACTAGTGTCTTTTTTTTGTGGAATGAAAACAGAGACGAGTTTTGTTGTCTTTCTTTTGTGGGTCTCAATTCATGAGGCACTCCAACTCGTGTAGATTTTATCGTGCCAACTACCGTCCGTTTTTTTTTGTTCCAAAAGTTTCTCAGCCAAAGGCATGGATGTAAACCAATTGTCGATGGTTATGTTGCGGTTAGTGTTAGATATGGGCTCAACCATCCTGAGTGTTACCTCCTCTGAGGAATTTGATACCTTGTATAGTCCATCTGGTTGAGTTCCAGTATATAATTCAAGGTTTACTGTGTACATTGATCGAGCACAAACTAATGCATAAATCTTGATTCCATATCGCACAGGTTTTTTTGGCATGTACATGCGAAATGGACATTTCCCCCTAAATGAAACTAACTGCTCGTCAACTGTACAAAACTCACTTGGTGTAAAGAAGGACTGGAAGTTCTGAACCATTATTTCAAAAAATTCTCTGATCGGTGCTAATCGGTCGATTTCTTTCCTCTGCCGGCGGTCTCTGATGTCATCAAATCGCAGACAACGCATTAGAAAATGAAACCTCTTCTCAATCATTGCCAGGTAGCATGATTCGACTCCTGAACCTTTTCTATTGTCCCAAATATGTTTTGTCTTCTTTCTGTTGCTTCCTAACGTACCAGAAAGCAAAAGAATACCAAGGAACGCACGAACTTCCACCTCATCAGTATTTCATGCATCTCGATCTCTATCAAATTTTTCCTTGATTAGGTTTATGTAAATGTTGGTAGACGTGACAATAAGTCTAACCAAAGCGTCATTTATAAATATATCAAAGCAATCAATTACTGAAGTTTTACCTCTAGCTGCTTCCTTAGGTCCTGGTAGCCTTATAACTAAATTTTCAGCTCTAGTACGAACGTTTCTCGGTAAGGGGGGATCTCTCTGCCATTTCATGATGTTTTTGTCCTTGTCTCTGACCAAATATACATTAGCCAGAGGAATATCGTCATCATCATCTTCGTTCTCAGTAGCTTGGTCGTCCGGTAAAGCGTCTTCTGTATCCGATTCATGGATCTCTTCTACCACATTGTCCTCTTCAACATCGTCACTGTCATTTTCAACGAAATCGTCCTCATCAGAAGATTCCTCTTCCAAAAGTTCACTTATAAGCGCGTCATCACATAATCGCGGTCGCTTCGCCATAGTGTAACGCGGATGGGCGCACGGGGTACAGGTGCACCCCAAGACACTTTGACTGAGCACAGCAAAGCAATCAATACTCCGTGACGTCTCGCGTCGCACTGACCCTGTAGCTCTAGAACCGGTTTGAAGGTACTGAAGCGCAAACCCCCACTCCCGCAGCTCGACAACAAGTTACAGCAGATAGAAAAATCACTGGGGTACTCCTGTACCCCGCGCGCCTGCTGGAGGGTTAATGCGCACTGTGATAAGATATAGTGTTTCAATTGTTCTTATTCTATCAACAAAGAAGATTTAGTGAGTTTATCTTTTTTAACAGAATTAAAAATTATGAGTTTATTTTAAATGTTTCTAATCTTTTCTATTAAAAGCAATTTTATGAACAAAATATTTCGTTAGGATCAGTGAATAAAATAAATAAGATAATTGCTGGTTCTTCAGCACCAATAAAATTAAAAAGAACTAAATATAACTCATCTGAGTGAGACATTACAATCTCCTGACAAGATGGTTGTGTAAAAATGGACATATCTAATTTTCCAAGTGTTATGAAAACCACATTCATTAAGAAACTGAAATAAAATGGCTTTTCAGCTTAATTGAATGTAAAAATATATATGTGGAAATAAATCCACAGTTAGTATAAAAAAATATAAAATCCAAATTAAATTTTAATGTAAAAATATTTAGGGGTTTACACTAAACATCAGTATATCACAAAAGTAAATATCTATTGTAACAATAGGAAAATGTATTATATTCATATAAAGTTATGAAATGTATTTTTTACAACTAATTTTTTATTCATTTTGTTTTATTAGCCTCCAGAACTGTTATATTATAGAAATAATATAGGTTAAGTTACCTTTTTTTTCCGTCAACAGTTCTTCTTTCATAAATGTGCTATGTACATTTCAAAGCGTAGAGCTTCATCATCAGGCTTTCCAAAAACGTCACATTTACATACTAAACATTAAAAACATTTAAAATATAAACTAAAACACTCAAACATATTAACACAGTACATTTGTCGGCCGGCGATAGACACCAACTATAATTTTTTATAGTTTTACTGATAATTCAGAAACTTTTTTGTTGGTTTCAGAAAAGGAAGGTGGTGAGGGAGAGGTAGTTTTAACTGAGAAACCAACAACTAATCCAACTGGTGCAGGTAAAATGGGTCTATTTTATTTTATTTAACATGAATACGATAGTTCATACTAGGATAAAATATAATTAAAATAGTACATAGTTTGTGGTTACTTGTAATTTTTAAAACTAATGTTCATAGAGATTAAAAAATAATTGTATTATCAGCTTTATGTTTTATTCTGTAAAATTATCAATTTACCTGATGAAACTAATGGAAGCATAGTTAAGTGATTATAATATAGAAGTTTTTTACCAGTTTTAAGCACAACAGTTATAATTGGTTACTCATGTTAACGATATTTTATACTTCCCTATTGAACAATTTGAAAACAAGAAATTATGAAAGTAGAACAAGGTAATTATTAAAAAAATTGTTTTAGTTGAAATATTTAATTAATCTAATGTGTGCTGATGAGTTTTTCTGAAGTAACTTTTAAAAATAAACTATACAGTGAGAAGATTCATAAACAAGATATACTAGTAAATGAGCAACCTCTGTCTGTCCAAAGTATGATAGCCTATCTATAGAATCTTCCAAGTTATTTGGCTTCAGAAATCGACTGACATAGTTTTTTTCCTCTGAAAAACTCTTGTTTAGTAAAGATACTAGTGAAATATGAACATTTTATCTTAGGCTTATAGTTTAAAATCAAGCAAGAACAATCATAATTACCTGTTTATCTGTTACTTTACAAAATCAGTTCATATAAAACATTATAAAGTAACTACATGCAATTGATAAATAAACAATTAACTATGGTTTTACTTAATATACGTTTATTAAACACGTGATTTTAAAGAAGCAACACATTGCTATTATGTTTTTATAAATTGTGATTTTTAACAAGCCGAATCTCATCATTATTTTTGAATGAATCTCTGATGAGACCTTGAGTAAAATATCTCATAAAAATGTCACAACCAGTGTTAAGAAAATTGGAATGCTTTTTTCATTAATTAAACTTTTTACTTATCCTTAATAAATTTAGTTCATCGTTGATTTAACTTAATTTTAAAATGCTTTTTAACCATATATCATTTGTTAATGCTTCAATCAACTACCAAAGTCATGCATATGAACTTTCTTTAACTCGTAAAGAAGTTGTGAAAAAAATCAAGATTTGTTCTTGTTTACTCTTACCTAATTACATTTTGTCCTTTGATTTTGCCTAAAAGCATGTTCATGATTTGTACAATTTACATGAACTGTATGTAACTTTACTTTAAATTTGTGTTGAGTTGTGCTAATTATGAATAGTATGCATTTGGGCACCGATCTAATAATAAATATGCTGCCATGAAGCCAAAGATGATTTTAATACTACTGTTTGTATTGATCATTGTAGAGTGTAAGAGTGGCGAAGTGTGGGTTGACTGCAACCTTAGATGTGACCAGTTATGTCTTTACTATGAGCACGTACTGGAAGTCCGAGGAAAATGTACAACTGGCCGCAAGTGTGTGGGAGGTAATGTAACAAGTACTGTTTACTAATTATTGATAAGATATTTTATAAATACTAAGAGTCTTCAGAGGCTGTCGGCCATGTTGGTTTTAATCCCATAAGAACAATGTTATTTGCGAATCAAAATTTTTCTGTTATTTATTGACCAAAACTTGTTCATGAGGTGTCAATTTAAAAACCGTCATATTGCGCATTGGGTTTCCTTTTGATATTTTGAATAAATACACCTAGTTTTGAAAAATAGGTGAAAATAAAAACTCTAATCTAAATATTTTTTTATATTTTTTACTATTAAACTAATCAGGAATTTGAAAATAAATTCCAACCTGAAATTTCATTCTTGATCAAATGCAATTTGTTTGGAAAAAATTTGTTTAAAAATAACTGTTTGGTTTAGATACGCGTGATCTAACCACGGACACAGATCACACGTTATTCTGGTTTGAAAATAACATTGTTCTTATGGGATTAAAATCTACATGGCCAACAAACAGCTTCCGACAGCCTCTGCAGATTCTTAATAAGGTAGTACTTACAATTGTTTGATATCATCATTTACTGGACATTCATCAGAAAGTAAAGAGTTTGGAACATTTAAAAAAAATAATTTTACGGAAGTGTTCTGAACTATCTATAATATAATTTTATATTGAAATATGTTAAGTAATTTAAAAAAAATATTAGTTAATATGATTAGTCAGATTGTAGGTAAAGTTGGTTTATCTAGTTAATTATTTTCACTGTTTTAAATTGTAGTTGAACTATAACTAGTTATAAATTGTCACAGGATGTTGGCCCATGGAGCAAGTGACCAATTGTCCCCCAGGGTTCCGTTGGAGAGAATGGGGCTCCTGTGTCCGTGTGGATGATTGTACTTGTAGATCGTCCTCAGGAGTTGCTGTAAAGGTAAAATATTTTTGGTTTTGTATGGTTGTGTATTTAAAGCACCTGTAAGGAATAACATCTACAATCATTAATAAAAATTAGGGGAAATGTTTGTAAATGAAGCTGCTTCATTACAATCTATTGCTATGATCAACTATCATTTTATACTGAATCCATTAAAATTTTAAAATATTGCACATATCATATGTGTTCAACTAGCCAGTCTCCAGTGGCTTTGGTTGTAAGACTTATTGATTTGTGTTATAACAAATAGAGAAAAATGAAGTAGCCTTTTTTATTGTATTAATGTTTCCTAGGCCTACTTTGGCTTACAATATCAATAATTACTTTTTCACCTGTATACATAATACCATTGACTATAGAAACAAGAAGAATGCCCGCTCATATGAAACTGGTTTCCCTGTTTGGTGAAATTAGTTGACGTTCGTTTTTCACAGAAAGTGCTAGCAGTCTTCTCTCTATCTCTCTTCATCGCTATCTCTATCTTTCTCCAGCATACACTGAAGTGACTAATTTCGTAGGTAATCGTCTGTGCGTTTATTTGAAAGTAATGACTGTTAGATAGGAGCTAAGGCACACGTCTACATTGAATGAACTGCCTTGGATGGTCTGGTTGTTTCCCTAGTTAAAGATGATACAAATTCATTTCACTCTTAGAGACCTTTACCCTAACCAGTCCTGCCATGGGATATCAACCTTAGTAGAATCTTATTTCTGTTAGCAGTTGTTGTTAATTTATTTTTTGTCTCATGTAGCTTTAAATGTTCTTTTAAAGCTTCTTTTAAATGTTTATATTTTTAGGAAAAGTAGTATCAAGTAAAGTGGACTCATAACTATCTGAATCAATGTGGCGGCAAACTGATCTGGATAGCACTAATTCCGTTTAGACCAGAGTTCAAGGTTGAGTGGTCCGTGCGAGAATGATGATCTTTCAAACTTCTATGATACCCAAGTTTTGCGTAGTACATGTTGCCTTCATTTTACAATTAACTTATAATTAGAGCTATGGTATTATATTGATTCTTCAAATTAGGTTGATAACATAATCATGAAATGTAGGCTATGGATTTACTATACTGCTAACAAACACAGGGAAAACAAGTTTTGTAGACAGACTCATGTGCAAGTTCTTTAATCGCTTACAATGCTTGTTCGCACTCCTAATTCTGAAGCGATCTTCTTTGTAGATTCACCAGAATCTAACCATTCTATGATATGCAATTTTTCTTCCAAAGTTTTTCGAAGCGCCTTTAATTCTTCTATTCGTTTGTGTTTGTACTCTTTTAGTTTAATGTATTGTGTTTGAATTCTGTATACATACATGTTGTTTTACTGTTTTAATAATGGTTGAAAAAGGAAGAAAGTAGAAGTTACTTTTCACTGTGATAAAGTGTTTGTGTTTTCAGGTAAGCAAGTAGGCTATAGCTTATAAGTTTTTTTTTTTTTATTATTAGTCCAACTATAATACTATATGTTAATTAGATGCAATTTAGATTTAGTACTTGAAAAAGATTAGGGTTTTACAAGTCGAAACGTTGTGTAGGATATCTTCACACTATGATGGAAAGTGTCCAACGATCCCTATAAACCCATCATTATAAGATCACTTACTCCATCATTGTTAAATTAATAAATAAAGAATATTTGCCTTAGTTTTCTCTTTCCTTCTTACAATAAATCATATTTTTGCCCAGCATATTATACTAAGGTGGAACAGTTTTTAGCTGAATTTCTGAATCGTATCACCATTTCTACATTACCCCTCCCATTGTTCACTATGTGTTCCTATAATGTGAGGCCATTTTTGTCACTTGTGTAAAAAAATTAAAAATTCATATAAAATATTGAAAATATTACAATTATAACATAATACAAATCATTTTGTTTGTAAAATCACACAGAACTTGTACATGTAAAAGATAAATGGATTTATTTATTTTGAAATGTAGTTGAGGTGAAGAAAGATAAAAAAATCTTCTTTTCAAGACATATTTACAAGTCCACGCTACCTTGATAAATGTTAAAATTTACAATGCAAACATTATAAAATAGTCAATTTAACAAAAATGTTATTCACATTTATAAAATATAACTTATATAAACAATATTTACGTGAACAAAACACTACAACGAAAAAAATCAAACTATGTACACACTATTTACAGCTGTTTTAGCACCAGCTGTTCCAGTTCTGTTGATTATCATATGATAATCTGTGTTCTACATACAAAAAATAACCGTCTACTCATAGATATTGGGAGAAGTGTGGAGAAATTATGATTAAAACGATATCAAATACATATAAAAAATGATTGTTAGTAACGACTTTACGGTAGTTTCACCGAACCGTTATGTAGTTGCCGTTTTTGGGACATCCAACATCCATAATACGCGTAGCCGACAATTAACAACAGGAGGGTTAGTAACTATTTATCCTGTTTAAAAAAAGAATACACAGCTTACCACTTGTCCAGTTAATTTCTACAAATATATTACTTCAATAACGTTATTTTTTTACAGCCTGGTGAAGTTGTTCATGAATCCGATTGCAAAGTATGCATTTGTGAAAACAACCATTATACATGTGATGATTCAGCTTGTTTTACAACTAAAGAAAAGCCAAAAACAACTACTGTAACCAGCACTACAACTACAGAAGCTCCAACTACACCCACAGAAGCCATAACTACACCCACTGAAGCTAAAACTACATCCACACAATTTCCAACTACAGTTCCAGAGGCCACAACAATACCTACAGAAGTTCAAACTACAACAGTAATCATCATCCCTAGTACAATATCACCACCACCACCTTGTGACCCAAATCGGTAGGTACCGGGTACCCATGGTGATAAATTGTACTTAATGATTCACAGGTGAGTGAAATTTTAACTGTGAAACAACTATTAACTGTGGAAAATTACCTGGATATGTCCAACTGTGTGGGAGAGGTATTACATATGTAAGCAGGTTTTATATCAAAATGGTAATACTGAATAATAACTTATCAAGATTCCAAACAGACTCTTTATCGAGAACAGTTCATGTGACTCAGGTTTCAGTTGGCCAAGGTGTATAAAAAGTCTACTCCATTTAAGTAAGCCCAGGTATTAAGCTCATGGCTGATTGAACTACAGTCCATAGTATAAACATGCCAGAGACATATTATTTTGGAAGATATGTCGTGATTACCGTAATTGGTCAGTAGTGTATTTGGTTAGATCCCAGCTTCATAAACTTCTCAGTTTGATCCGACCAGATTCATAACAAATGTTAAAAAGCTTAACCACTGGCTCTTCATTTTTCATTATGCTATTAACACGTTGACTGCTAAGAAATTAAATATGTAACTAACCTAGTAGCTGAAATATGATATGTTTATAAAACTTACCATTTGTGTTCAGTATCCATGAATGTAAACTCACAAGACTGTCAGCAGTGTTTTTTATCCAATAATGACGTCATAAATTAATGACGTGAGATCCCCACATCAGCTATGCAGCAAGTCATTCACATAATAGTTTTATAAAAGTTCATAAAACACAAAAAAATGGTAAATATCATGATATATAAAATATCACCATAAACTTGTCAGTACATGGTTGTTGCAAATTATGACATCATTAAATCCTGATGTGAAAACCCGACATCAGATATGTGGCAAAGTCATGTCCAAAATTGTTATATAAAATGTTTTAAAATAGCTAAAACTGATTTAAAATATTAAAATGTGAATAAAAACATGGTCAATATATATACAATATTTACAATTATCCAATCATTGGACCCGTTCTCACTTGATTTTACTTGTCTGCATGCCATTTCTCATAGCAAGCTACAGCACAGAGTCCTGGCTCACCTGGACATTGAGCACAGATGAAAACTGTTTCTTTTCTTCTGTTTCCTTGATGACAAACTCTGCATCGCTTTGTAATGACACGCCCTTTAGCATCTTGCTTACAGTTCTTTGAAAGGTCGTGAAGAGGATTTCGTGGAGGCCGTTGAATGGGTAGTGCATCCTTCTTTGGAATTAGGGCTCTGATGATTTTTAGGGCTTCTTGTCTGATTTTTAGGGCTTTTTTTTGATGATATCTTCTTGTCTGGGTTGTTAAACATATATAGTTTGTGGGCATTGACAAGCGTCATCTGCAATATGTAAGAACACTTTCGTACACCATCTAATAGTTTTCCTTTCAAGTGGATAATAGGCCTGCATCTGATCGAGACGATCAATGCCTTTCATTGCCACATTATATTTGATGATAGGAACAGGCTTGTCTCTTGGCTCACCTTTCTTATTGAGAGAAACTCCCATTTCATTCTCGTACTCTGTAGATATTACAGCACGTCTCTCTTGTCATGCCACTTGCCTACCATTATTCCTTCTGAATATTGCTAAGTCATTTCGCCTGTCTTGAGTTTTGCTTTTATAACTGCTTGTGGCAAGTGCTTGCGGTTTATACGGAGAGTTCCTGAACAGTAAGTATTCTCTTCCAAAAGCTTTGAAACCAGAGGAACACTATTATAAAAGTTGTCCATGTAAATTGAGTGGCCAAATCCAAGTTTTCCATTCATCAGATGGAGGACAACTTTATTCGCATGACCTTTGCCACCCATGTCATCAAGCTGACCAGTATACACAGCAAACCTTAACACCAAGCCATCAGTTTCAGTCAGAGAATACAACTTTATCCCATTCTTGTTGTGTTTATTTTTTACATATTGTCAAAAAACAAGGCGTCCCTGAAACAGGATCATACTTTCATTCAGAGACAATTCTTTGGCCGGATAATAAATCTGCTGCATTTTATCGTTGAACATATCAACCATTACTCTCACTTTTTCCAAGCGATCTGTTCCAGTCTGATGGTAACTGTCAAAGTGCAGACATCTCAAAATAAGAAGGATTCTGTCCCGACTCATTTGTTCACGAAAACACTTCAGGTCGAATAGATATTCCGTCTTCCAGTAGTCCTGAATCCTGTTCAGACGGATGGTGCCTGTATGAATCAAAACCCCTAAAAATGTTTTAAGTTCATCCACTGTAAGTTCCTACCATTTGTTGATTCGGGATTGCGGATTTGTATTTGGACCAAAAAAAAATTCAAATGCATACCAATTTGTTCCACGACAAATTGTTTCTAATGCTACTTCGTCCATAATGAAAAAAAGTAATCACCAGGGGAGCCATTAACAGGAGGGGGAAAAAGCATTTTGTTCTCCTTGGTAAAAGGAATTTTACGTAAGCCACTTGTATTGTTGCTCCATGTCCAAGTGTAATTGCGCTGGTTGTCATTAGTGTCCTCTTCTTCACTGGAAGAGTCAACTTCCGTTGCACCATCACTCTCACTGACACTATCAAACTCTTCGTCACTCATTTTGTAGTAAAACTATCACTAAATAAAAAAATCTATTATTATAAACCAGTAATTATGAGTACTCAAGCACAAAAACAAACACTGTCACCAAACTATTAAAAATTTTGAAAAATCAAAACCACTGCACACATAAAACGAAAATGATAGTATTGAATAGCGGACGAAACACGGTCTTACTAGCTCGATAGCTGTTCAAGCACTGAGGCCGTTGCTATGTGTGTGTGTCTAATGGCGGGAAAACCCAACATCAGCTGGCGCTCACGTCACGTGGTGTCGGAAATACCCGACAGCCGCACTCAACGTGTTAATTAATAACACTTTCCTACTAAGGAAACTAGTGGGCCTAAGTTTGTAACAAAGATTACATTCACTCATCACACTCATCACCTTAAGAATAAATAAATAAATACAAAATTAAGTAAAATTATATGTAGCCTAAACACTGATACAAAATGACAATATGACGTCATGCCCTAATTATATTGTTACAGTTATGAGGCTTATAAAGTTTAAACTGATGAATAATAGGTTTTAATATTGAGAATTTTGTTATTAATTTATTATTGAGAGAGTTTTATTATTGAGAATAGTTGCTGTTCAAGTCATTGAACAGATAAATATAAATTATGAATCATGAATAATTGGTTACTAAATTATTAAGCTTAAAAAGCTGATTGAGTAGGCAGGTGGGTCAATACCACCGTACGTGTATGGGTGGGCAGGTGGGTCAATACCACTGTACGTGTATGGGTGGGCGAGTTGGTCAATACCACTGTACGTGTATGGGTGGGCGAGTTGGTCAATACCACCGTGCGTGAATGGGTGGGAGGGTGGGTCATACCACTGTAGGTGTGTGAGTGGACAGGTGGGCCAATAGCACTGTACGTGAATGAGTGGACAGGAGGGTCAGTATCACTGTACGTGTATGGATAGCAGGTGGGTGGGTATGTTTATGAGTAGGAGGGTGGGTCAATACCACTATGTGTGTATAGTGGATGGGTAGATCATTGTCACTGTAGGGCCTACGTGTATAGGAGGGTTTATATTCCAGTTACAACCATATTAAGGTACTGTCTGCACTATTTTCAAAAATATCAGATGTTTCACCTTGGTATAATGTGGAAGTATATCACTGAATATGCCACATCAAAGCAAGATGAAACGGTAATACTGTAGATAGCACCTTGAAGCGGCTGTCATCGGAAAATCTAGATTCTAGTTAAAATATTATATGAATTTAAATACCGGAATCACGTTCCTTTACTTTATTAATTTCTTGGTGGAATTGAGATGGTTTTATAATTAATATTATCTGTGGCAACATATATAGATGATGCCATTACTGGTAAAAAGCACTTTTTTAAATTAAACATTGTGGAATAACAAGAATGTATTCTATTGTTATTAAACCATGTCCTTTCCCAAAAGTATATCTAATTACCCTTAATTAACATCGATTGATGAAAATTAAAAGACCCTCAACTTGTGTTTATTCCCCTCTCCTCTTAATCTTAAAAAATAGATTAGAATATGCCTATATTTTGAGAATAAAAAGGAAACTCTGAAAGATCTCTCCCTATGGCTTAGACGTTTGCTGATATGTTGGGTGTGACATCTGTAGTTATCACTCTTTACTGCTCATTCTTAAAGATCTCTTCCTATGGATTAGACTTTTGCTGATTTGTTGTATATGTCACTCTTCACTGCTCGTTCTTAAAGATCTCTCCCTATGCATTAAACTTTTGCTGATATGTTGGGTGTGTCATTTGTAGTTATCACTCTTCACTGCTCATTCTTAAAAATCTCTCCCTGAGGATTAGATGTTTGCTGATATGTTGGGTGTGTCACTCTTCACTGCTCATGACACTCCCCATGCATAAATAATGGGTAGTAGTCTAGTGACTTATCTAATGAAAATAACTCTTCCATTATTTATCTTTTTCTACAATCACAGTTTTAATGTACATTTTCATACAAAAAAGTAAATGAGTATATAAAAACAAAAATATGTTGATTTAATATTGAAACCACATATTATTTCCCTGATGGAATTTATCTTTGTAGATTAGATTAGGAAATGTCATATTCAATCAAGCTTAGCATTGAGTTTGTTATTCAATAGCATATCTTGAAATAGGCCTTAATAATATAACTATTTTTACAAAACAAAATTAGTCTACACCTACAATGGATTGAAGAATGCTACACTTCAGCAAGAAAATCTACCTAATATTTTGTGAAATGGGAAAGGCAGTTTAAGCAACCATCTAATCCAAAAACTATCCCAGTGACTCAAAGTTTTTTTACACGAGGAGGATCAAAGGTATTGAAAATAAAGAATTTGTAAACAATCTTACAATGTACTCACATTTTAAGCCCTTCAATAATAAAGTAGGTTTGAATAAGAGACTGTTTCTTTTCAAGGTGCAAAAACAGCCTGTCAGGGCAATCTTTGGTGTTTATCAATCTTGCAGAGGAACATTTATTTATTAAATAATTCTCACTTTTCCTTCTATATATAATACTTGTTAAGCACAAACCCCAAATATTTCAAGTATGACTCACCAATATATGTTACGTAATAGTCTAATCATAAATATTGTACATAACATTCTATTTCATTTTTCAAAAGCCACCTTTCCTATAATGAAGTACAGTTACATTCAATTCTCAATTGGAGTGAAACCCACTGAACTTCTAAAACAGTTAAAAGATATTTTTTTGGCCAAGTATGGGTAAGCCGGTGGCCGAGTGGTCTAAGGCGTCAGGACTTTGAGCGAGGTAGTGCTGGTTCGAATCTGGCCTAGACTGGAAGTTTTATCAGTAATATTCACCTTCTACTGTACTGCTTCACCCCCTTACTCTGTCTGAATAAGTTACTCACACAGATCAATCGTCTACGAGGAATGGGCAGAGTTAGGTTAAGAAGGAGGTGGGCCTCTCCTTTAATTAATAAAAAAGTGCTACAAGAGTGTCCATGAGTGCATTTCTGACGGGTTCTCTGACTCTTCATTAGACCAAGTAATAAAAAACATAGAATTAACTCTGATACTGTATACTTGTTATTGACGCAGCCAATTCAACAATGTTTGTTAAAATTAACAAATTCGTGATGACTCATGACCAGTGCTCTTCGTGTGTTTATTATTGTTTAAATAGTGAATATATATACCAAACAATCAGTTAATTGTAAAGAGATAACTGTTCACTATAAAACTATCTGTTATGAGCAGTGGCAAAGAGAGGAACTATAGCCATATACTACAAAATCGCAGTACAAAATTCTCTCACTAAGAGTTCTGTTTTGAACTGGTTTTTGCCCATGCTACATTGTTCCTTGGTAGTTTCGTGGACAAAGTCGCTAGGACCAGGTATGGGCCTACATGGCCTGCTTGTATGTTGGAGAACGGTGTGGTGACATGACAGAATAGCAGTAGGATACTTCTAATGTAATGTTGACTTTGTAGTCAACAGCACCAGTCACCATATTAGTTTTGCTCATTTTTAGCTTGTTATTCAAGTACTTGTGTTTACGATTCTTTGTTTTTAATTAATTACATTACCAATGAGTTAAGGCCCAATATAATTCTTAAGACATTACAGCACATGCCAAACAAAACACAGTTTATCTGTCTCTAAATACAAACCGTTGCATTTTGGTATCCTAAAATTATTTGTAAATTTCATAAATAATGACATCCTCTATATTTTAGATTGATACCACTCTTGCCTCAATTACCGGAAACAGCACTGACAGCATCTTCAAGTGAAGAAGGGTCAGAGCCTTGGCATGCAAAGGCAACAGTAAATGGTGAGGGAAAGGGGTGGCGACCTAGAACATCTAACACTAGGCAGTTCCTGCAGGTAGATCTGGGAATGCCAGAACCTGTGTATGGCGTCGTTACTGCTGGTAGGCCTCATCATGTTACCAGCTATCACGTGCTTCACAGCTTAGACAACATCACTTTCAGCTACGTCTCAAGTGAAAATGAGCCTCAGGTTAGATATGTAGTTTTTTATATGATTTTTGTTGCTCCCTAAGCTTAAAAAAGGAAATAAAACAAGCCAATGCTATGCTGTTACTCTCAAGTAGATTTTTGCTCAACCATGTGTTTTATTTTTCATATTTAAACATCAGAAAGCCTGCCAACTTTATTAAAAAATTTATTTAGAGCTTGATGAATGATTTACTATTGGTGCAGAAATTACATTTTCAACCTGAGTTAGAAGGATTTTTAGTAAGAAACTAAGGATTTTTTATCTATGAAAAGCCAATCTCACCCTTGTTTTCCTCACTTAATTGTATGTTACGACAATGTATTTTCAAATGTTACTATAAGTTATAATAATTGTTAACCTAGTTGGAACAAAGTACTGGAATTTTAACCAGTTTTCACTGTATGTAAACTTTACACATTTAATACTAAAAGCCTGTGAATGTATCTCATTTATATTTTAATAGCTGGTTGAGAGATTGTTTCCTATAAGTTTTATACATTTCAGAATGTTGGCTTTTCAAGAAAACAAATTGTTATCAATTTCCTGAATCAACGTTTTCTTGGATTCTAGTGGTCGTAAAATTATTTATTGGGTCACGTTGTAATCCTTTTGAAAAATATATTTACCATATACTATTTTTATTTGCATGACTAAATGCTGTGATTTCAAATTGATAAATAAATGTATTTAATCACTTTAAATTTATTAAAATCCAATGTAAAATCACTGCATTTACTTATGCATATAAAAGTAATTTATCATAACTTAAACATTTCATAAGGAAGTAATTCATTTTATGACCTTAAGAAGCCATGAAGAAGTTGTTTCAGGAAATGGATAAGAAACTTTTACTTGAAAATTTAAAAATTCAGAAAATTATAAATGAATTCTGACTAAGTCTAAAAAGATAAAAATTATCTCTTAATGTAAATCAATAACAACTGTTTCAATACAGGAAATACAACTAATATTTTGCAACACTTTGCTGCTAATATTGAAATTTCATAATTAAAACTCTATTCTTCATTTCTGGATTTCTTATTTGTAGAATTATTTCACATTGAAGAGTTATTTTAAATTATGATCTTCAGGTGTAAAAAAAAAAAAATACTTCTTAAAAGTTCATTTAATTTTTTTAATATTATAGAGATCATTCATTCATTGTTTTACTTTAAGGTGTTCCGTGGATCTTTGAAAGGAGAACCTTCGCAGCAGCTGTTTATTCAGCCAATTGAAGCTCGGTACATTCGTATCCTGCCACAGACATGGGAGGGAGATATTGTGTTAAACTTGGAAGTTTTGGGATGTGGGGAGCCAACTACCACCAGTTCTACCACTACCACTACTACCACTACTCCCACTACCACTACAGAACTGCCAACCACAACAGTTGTTGTTACAACATTCCTACCTGGTTTGTGAACTTGTTTTATAAGATTTTTGAGTCCAAAATATCAACATTTTATCACTTGTTTAATAAATATGCCCTTTCTTTTTTTATGTTTATAATATCAAATACAGCTTATTCGTATTTGCATTATTTGGAAAAGTTACTTCCAAATTATTATAAATATGTACTCCCAAAACTTGCAAGAGTTCTATGTAAAGTAATTATTGTTATTATATGTAAAGTAATTACTATAGATAGTATGACTATTTAGAGGTAGTATTATTAAAATAAAATATTAGAATCACAATAAAAGTGTACATGTATCATTTTACACAAAAACCCTCTGAACAATTGATTGACAGCTTAGGGTAATAATTTTGTTACTGAGAATTATTACTTTTATTTATATAAATAAAAGATAATTATGGAGAAGTTTTCACTTCATAGTCTTGAATTTATCTGTTTCTTCTTTGGGGCACTAACGATTCCAAAAAAAGTGATCAAAAAACAACATACTTATGTTACTATGAAGACAATAACAAATAGAAAATATTGTGAAATATTTTAAAGCCACTCCTTCAATCAATAGGAATTTTCTCACCTGTTTATTGTTTACAATTTGTTAACAATAATCAAATCTTTCAACACTTCAAAAGCCATCATTTACTTATAGAAACAAATGTCAATATGATTAACACCAATTACTCAAAGTAAAGTAATCCCTATTCAAGATCTTCACTCAGTCAAAGATTCTAAGCATGGAAAATCTTTTTAACAAGGTTTTACAATTAGCTCTCTAGAATTTAGTTAAGTTGGAAATGAGGATTTACGATAATCTATTTATAAAATATGTTTATATTGAATCTCTCTAAAGTCATTTTTAATAATTTAGAGTGTACTGATGACATGGGGCTGGACAGCGGAGCGATGGATCCCAAGCAGGTGACAGTGTCATCATCTAAAGATGGTCACTTCAAAGGACGCCAAGCAGCCCTGCAGAGCTCCGTTGGCTGGATACCAATGCTAAACTCTCAGAGCGAGTATATACAGGTTAAAACTCGTACATAATTATTTATCTTATCACCCGTAATATTACCTTTTATAAAATATATTATGCAATAAATATATTGTGCAAAATGAAAAAGTATTGACAACATATTTTAATAAGTTGCTATTGTATATAACTAAAAACATTCCTCATATCTGTACTGCTTTTTTTAAATTTGTTAGCAGTCACTAACCTTAGTTCTGTAGTCCAAGTATTTGCTTGATTTGCATACTTGCATATTAATGTAGTGTTAACAAAATCTTTATTCAAATATCCAGATTGTACATTTATAACTACAGATCAAGGGTGAAAGAACCAACTCATTAGTAAAATAGTAAACAAATATTTTAAAAAATTTACCTAACATTTTTCAAAACAGTAAACCTTCGATAGTTCGACTCTCGATACTTCGACAGTCCGTATTCTTCGGTACGGGATGAGCTGACAGTAAAAACAGCGGCAACCGATATTTTCCACGATAACATCCACCACGTGCCATCCCGGTCACTGACTGCTCACTGGGACTGGTTCTTTTGTTCTCTCGGGACATCCCTGCGATAACTAAATTATTTTTAGCATGGCCTTTCCACCCCCTCCCTTTACTGCGCCCAGAGTCGGCAGTGTTATTGGGAGTGGATCAGTGTGTTTGAGTAGTTTTCAGAGGTTAGCCATGCTTTGATTAGTGACTTGCTATTTAACTGTGCTGTGTTCTTAAAGGTGCTTTTGAAGATGTTGGACAACAAACATAAAATGTGTTACGTTACGATGGACATGAAGTAAGACACGTTAAAAAGGATTGACAAAGGTGAAAGCGTGAACAAAGTCGTGAATGACTTAAATGTTGGTCGATCAACAGTAATTGGGTGGAAGAAGACCTGAATTGAGTCGTGGTGTGTGAAAAGACTTTGTTCGGAATCATTAGTAGAGAAAAAAGTATGAAGAGTTTGGAGTACGAAAAGGTTAGCGAGGCGCTTTATCAGTGGTTCAAAATTCAACGAGTAAAAGGAACGCTGATCACAGGACCAATTCTTCAGGAAAAATCTTTACACTTTTACAATGAATTCAAAGAAGAAGGAGAGCCTGAATTCACTGCAAGTAGCGGGTGGCTAGACAGGTGGAAACACAGGTACGGGTTAAACAGCTGAGCATATGTGGTGAAAAGTTGTCTGCAAATCCTAACAGTGAAAGTGATTTTAAAGTAAGATTTCAAGCATTAATTGAAAAAGAGGGACTTAGTGAAGAGCAAATCTACAATTGCGATGAAACTGGCCTTAATTTTTGAATGCTACCTAGTAAAAGCCTTGCTCTTAAAAAAGAAAAAGCTGCTTACAAAAAAGTAAAGAAAGAGTAACTGTGTTGGCTTGTAGCAATGCAACGGAGTCACACAAACTGAAATTAGTTCTTATAAGAAAATCCAAAAAACCCTGAGCTTTCAAAAATGTAAAAATCAGGGGTGATAGTTTCGATTTACCCGTTGTGTACAGAAACCAATCTTATGCGTGGATGTCAGAGGATATTTTCAATGAGTGGTTCCATAAGCAGTTTGTACCAGAAGTCGAAAAACATTTGGAATAAAAAAATCTCTCAAGATAAACATTGTTGATTTTAGACAACGCAACGAGCCACCCAAGTGTCAGTGTCATTCAAGATAAAGGAATAAAGGCTATGTTTCTGCTACCTAATGTAACCTCACTGTGCCAGCCCATGGACCAAGGGGTTTTGGTCACACTCAAGAAACTTTACAGGAAGAAGCTTCTCTCATATATTATTCAAGGTCTTGATGAAGGGCTTGATTTAATCAATAAACTGAAAGAAATTGACATGTTAGATGTAATTGGGTGGATATCTCAGTCATGGGATAGCTTAATCCCTTAACCCTAGTACGCTCCTAGCGAAAACTATTGGACCACGAGGGAAATGAATTTCTCAAGAAGGAAGAGTCGAACAATGAAAACCTCGTTAAGTTAATAGAGAAGATCCCAGCCTGTGAAGGAGCTTCCAACGGTGATGTTGAGGATTGGATGAAGGAAGATGAAGACATAGGCCTCACTTTTGACGAAGAAATTGTTACCACATTAAAATCAAAGGAAGTGGATATGAGTGATGAAGAGTCAAAAGACGATACATACAATAGCCAACCACAGAAGTTGTTTCATAGTGACGGTGTCAAGTTTCTCGAGGGGGCTCTCCAATATCTCCAGGAGCAAGGGCCATCTGCCATGGACATCCTTTGTCTCAAAGACTACGTGAGGAAGCAGTTCGACAAAGAAATCAGTGTGGAAAAAAATAAAAAATAACAAAATATTTTGTTTAGTGAAATTTATTGGAACCCACATTATAATGTAAGTTGACAAATCACAAATGTAATGCCTTAACCTAATCATAATAATTAAAATTGTGCAATATTTATATACAGCTTGTGTTTATTATACTCCTTATAAAAAATAATCCATATACTCCCTATAGTTCAACATTTCAATACTTTGACACCCCTTAAGTCCACAAAGTATGGAACTATCAAGGTTTTACTGTATCTTATGTAAGAAGCAGTTGCGATTAGTCCATATAGATAGCATTCTTTTGTCGGCAAAGAAATTCCTACATCTATTTTTGAAAAATAAAATATTAGAAAATAATATAATATAATTATTTCCTTTTACAAATAACTTGCTGGAATATTGTTATGGACCAAGCAGAAAATGAACCACTAATGAGTATATATATATGCAATACGCAAATCATAGTAGGAAATTTAAATCCTTCCTCATTTCCATGGTGTTACAACATTTAGAGGCCATAGAACAAACAAATTACAGCTCACTAACTGACTGCATTCCTTGCTACATCCTCACTACACCTCAGTTTTGTGGGAACTGCCTACAAACTTCCCAAAAATCCTTATTTGAACGTACGTATATAAAGAGTGTTTTTTTTTGTTAATTCATGACAGAACTTTATGAAACTTTATGTTCTTTTTGCATATAACAATTTATTATTGGGAATAGGAAACGTGATAGTATACAAGTTGATATAAGATGATTTTAATTTTAAAAGTTAAATCAGTTGTTGAAGAAGGGGACCGTTAACATCTGGTTCCATAGCACTTCAACGGGTGTCGTGCACACTCGTCTAAAGGCTAACTCGTCCAACGGTCCCAGGAAATTGCGGTTATGATTCGGCCCTTATACCTGAGTGATGCGCTATCGGGAGATGGCCAGTGGATTAGGAGGCTGCTCGGAACTGAACTAACCCTCCATCCCTTCTCGCCGAAATCAAATTCCTGTATGTGCTGCTCCATCTTCAGGAAAGCTTTTTATTTTCCTCCTTGTTCCTCGAAGGCCTAAGGACACGGTTTGAATAATTGAAAGATGTGTTTGTTTTTGTTTACACTTTGATGAACAAATAGTCTATACAAATTAGTAAATCTATATTTTTAGTTTTTACTATTCAATACTTTATTGTTGAACACCAGTAGTTTATAGGTGTCACATTTCAATTATTATTTCATGCTTATTATCAGCAAAATAAGATCAATAACAGTATAGTAAAAATATTAGGAATAATTATAAATGAAAAATGATCGATTTGTAATTTTGAAAGAGGATCATTAAAGGAAGCACACCTGATAGTCAGATGCTTGCTACTGCATTTAGGCTGTTGTCAATAACTTTTCCACACTAAATGAAAACTTATTGTTCAGTTATTATGTAACTTGAACTGATTTAAAAGCAAATATAAGTAAAATCTATTTAGTAAAAACATGACGTAGAAAGTCGCTTTTCAGACTAAATTGTACAAAATATTTTGGGGAGAACCCCCTGAATTTCCTTCTTGTAGGGCTAATTCCATATCCTTCTCACCTCCAAAAACTTCTTACATATTTAAAAATCTACTAAGCTTCATTGATAAGAATAATGAATTATATAATTTATATTTCAATGAGAAAGATAAACATCTGCAAACTTATCAGGGAAGGTATACAAAAAATATATGATTTTTTACAGTTCATAATATGTGTAATGATATGAGGGGTCTTATCGCCCAAATATCTCGACCAAACATCATCAATTAAGAAATCATTAAAAATGTTTTACCGGACAAACGTACTTTGCGTGCAACATGGCTCTTTATTTTTACTGGATCGATGAATGTCTTGACTGAAGCCAGACTGCATCTTTCCATTTTTAAATCTTTAAAGATTTTTAAATCTTTCCAATATCCAGACTAGTATTTTATAGTCTAAATAACAGTGCCAATATCTCCCAGTGTCTTCAAAGTGCCAATACAAACATAGCACTATAATACTTTTTTGAATAATGACTTTAAACGTAGTAAAACCCAACTCTTTGGATCAGTTTGACATTACATAACATCATGGCTTATTAATGCAAAAATACAGATTCACCTTTGGTGTTGAAACGGGCAAGTGGTATTAGGTGTTGTACTATAACCAGGTACAAAGCCAAGGATCGTCAGTACAAATCTAGCTATGGTTGGTTCTTTTTACGTACAACTTATTAGAAGTAATGGTCTGTGTTGTAGTGGTGTAAGGCCCACCTTAAATAAACAGTGTCTGGCTGTGGGAGGGTGGAAATTACGGGATCAGTTTTTGAGGTTTTGAGGCAAAAAAAGGTTTTGCTAATTTTTACTGATGGTAAAAAAGGAGGGTGTGTGTTTCCTTTTTTTTAAAAAAATGGTTCTATTATTGATTTATTTAGAATTTAAATATTTATTTTATTTTAATTTTATTTTGAATGCTACAAAACAGAAAAAATCAATTGCAGAGTAGCATTAAATTAATTTACAATAAATATGAGTTGTATAAGTGTTCGTGTTCGATCAATCAACAGAGTCCCAATCTTGCTTTATGAATTATCACTTGAAAACAATAATCATGCAAAATAATATAATTACAAACACGACAAGACAGTATAACAACAAGATTAATATATTATATATAATAGTAACAATATAATAATAACAATACAGCAGCAGGTTAACGAAAACAATAATAGCTACAACGGCAAAAACCAACAAGAACATATAAAAATATAAAAAATACAATAAAAAAAGGACAACAAATATTAAATAACTAATAAATAGTGAAAGGACAAGGCAATAAATAACTTAGTATTAAATATTTAAACTTCAGTACGATTAAAAATTAATTATCTAAAATTATTACTTGAATTGAAAAATATGTCTAACTCATTAAATGAAATCTCATTATACAATCCAGACATATTATTAATTGGCGAATGTGCTCCAAGAACTGTACAAGAGAAGAGCAAATAAACATGAGAATCAGGCCGAGGAACATTAAACTGAACACATGATAAAAGTGTGGCGTCTTCAAGTGTGCCACCCCCCAGTCCCTGCAGATACACCAATAAGGTCACCTGGCGTCGTCTTGCCAATGAGTCTAACTCAAACATACGCAGCAATTCAGAGTAAGGGATAAGATACATGTAATGACCAAATGCTTTAAAATATAAATACCTCAACAACTTTTTCTGAACTTTTCGATAGTGTCTGACAGACATGCAAAATGTGAATTCCAGACAATTGACCCAAACTCTAACCTAGATCGGACTAAAGAACAATTTAGAAGCTTAATAGAACTTATACTCTTTAAAAAATTACCTGATCTTATGATAAAGCCCAACATTCTATATGCCAACTTACACATTGATATAAGGTGGTCGTGAATGTGAATTTCGACTCAAAAAATAAAATTCCAAGATCTTTAATTGAACGTTTGACTGTGAATAGTACAACCCCCATTGAGTAAGCAAACTTTATTATTTTCCTTTCTGACTTTCACGTGAAAGACACTACAGCAAACTTATCAACATAAAATTTTAAATTACTCTGACTCCACAAAAAAAGGCGATCTATATCCTCTTGTAACGATAAACAACCAAATAAACCATTGATGCTCCTAAAAATCTTTATGTCATCAGCATACATAAAAAAAATTTGAATTCTTTACACAATTTTTTATATCATCAATAAACAAAACAAACAATATAGGGCCAAGGTTTAAACCCTGGGGTAATCCTGATTCAACAAAAAACTCACCCGATGAAAATTCATCAAATGTCACATACTGCTTTCTACCACACAAATAAGAACAAAAAAAAAACCTGATTAATGAATCCGACAAACCAAAATAATTCATCTTACTTACAGAAGAGTGATGAATGACTTACTTTATCAAATGCTTTTTAAAATCTGTATATAATACATCAACTTGACCTCCAGAATCTAAAATAGGTAGACAATATTCAGATAGATTCAATAAATTAGAATTTATTGATCTGCCAGGACAAAAACCATGTTGACTTGAACTTATATACTTTTTTATGTGTGTAAACAAATTCATGTGCAAGAGATAGATTCAAACGCCTTAGCTTGCGCTGATAAAATGGAAACAGGTCTATAATTTTTTATGTCCGCTTTCTCACCTTTTTTTAAAAATAGGCAGATCTTTAGCCAGCTTCCAAACGTCAGGAAAGCAACATTTACTAATGGAGAGATTAAATATATGAAGTAATGGAATTACTAAAATATTACAAGCTTTAATAACATAAGGTGAAATGCCATTAAGACCGACAGATCTTTTGGGCTTCAGTTTTTTAAGAGCAATTAGTAATTCTTGCTCAGTGACAACAGTCATAGACAGTGTAGAGACATTAGACATGACTGGTGAGCGGAGCGCCCGACGATACAACTCACCACTGCCCAGCTGATAAAACTCATACACAGAGTTAAAATACTTTGCAAACCCGTTTACTATCTCTGCTCCCCCTCCACCTCTTCACCGTCAAATAACATACCTTTGGGCACTTATCTGTAGCCTTTCATTTATTAACAACACTCCAAAAAGAACAAGGATCAACTTCAATTCTATTTTCAATTATATTTACATGATTTAATAATCATAGTATATAATCATAATTTAATGATTTAATTTCAAACTTAATCCTACTTCTTATTTCCTTGTATTCATAAAAAATATGAGGCATCTTATACTTATTACATTTTTGTCTCAGCTTTTCTTTACGTTTAATCATTAAAATTGAATCATGCTTAAACCAGGCTGGATATTTTGATTTGCGTTTTTTAGTCAAAGGAACATGCTCCTTAAATACGAGCATGTTGTATAACTTTTTATAAAATATGTGTATGGGACATTAAAGGACTCATAAATAACTCAACATTTAAAAATAAGTTAAATAGTCACTATTTAAGAAGTGCATGAAAATAATATGAAAACTAATAACATTTAGACAAAGAAAATTAGGATACATAAAAAAATACCAGCTAAAAAAGATTGATTCAACATCCTCCACATATAATATATCTCTTCATTTTTTAGTTGATATTGTTTGTTTTTTAAACAGTTTGACTTCCTCGAAGATCGTACACTGACCGGAATAAAGAGTAAAGGTACAACTGAGGCTGTAGAGAGCATGTATGAGCCTGCGTGGGTTACTTCCTACAAGCTGGGGTATAGCCATGATGGCCAAACTTGGAACCCTGTCCTTACTCCTGATCATACAGAGAAGGTATGTACATAGAGAACAATTTATTTAGTACTCTCATGTAATAAATTTATCTTAATACATAAAATCCAATTATGATGTTACTTACTCATCACGAAATCTCTGTAACTCATGAACAGATTTTGATGAAATTAGGAGGGAAGTTAGGTTTTGAATCATAGTGATCCACTAAGAAAGGATTTCTTGAAACTCCATTCCTAAGAGGTTGAAGCAGTGCCTAAATGTTTCCTATTTTCCATAAGAATAACGTTGACTTTTTAAATTTATTTCCACAATTCCAACAAGAAATAAGTACAATTAAAATTACATAAATTTTTTTAACTTCCAGCTTATCTCCTTTACAACAATTTAATGCACAAGGTGTAGTGTATACTTTAATAACTAATAAAAGTACAATAGAATCTTTAATAAATGTTTGATATACTACTCTTATCGTTATATAATACAGAAAAAGCCAAAAAGTAAAATAACAAGAAGAAAAGTGGAACTAGGTATCTCATTAAAATGAAAATTTGTGTTGAGATACCATCATAAGACTAGAAACAGACATTGTGCTGGTGCTAAACTTCATTAACTATAAAATACATAATACTTAATCTACAAAATTATTACCTAAACTGTAAGTGCTAACCTGGAGGTCAACCTCAGTCTGCCACTAGGGAGCATTATCCAATAAAAGTTTCTAAATTACAAAACAAAAAGAATTTATGCACTTAATTTAAAATAAATTCAATATCTTCAAAAGAAAAAAGCCAACGTTTCAAATTTTTCAAAAAAGATCCAAGTGTAGAACATGATGTCACATGAGCGGGCAATCTATTATATAATCTTGACGCACAGCATGTGTAAAAACGCCTAAAGGCTTCATTATTAACTTTAAACTGAGCCACTCGGTTTTGTGACCTTAATCTACTAGAATGAACATTTAAATTACCCACTAAGTGCCCACTCCTCATATAAAAAGTTCTTAATACTTTATAAACATATAAATGTCTAAAAGGAAGAATGTTTAAATGAGAAAAAAATGGAAAAGAATGTTCTGATCTTCTAACACCAACTATAACCCGCAATACTTTTTTCTGAGCAATTATAACCGGTTTAATATTAGTGTAATAAATTCCTCCCCAACAGCAGAAACCACACTGTAACTTAGAATGAACAATAGAAAAATATAACGTTCTTAACACAATAAGAGGACATATGGTTTTTAAGTAATACAAATTTCTTAAAACTGTTATCATATAGCTTTTTATGTTTTTTACGTCTAGTTTCCAAGAACAATGTTGATTTATTGTTAAGCCCAAATATTTAATATTATCCATGCGCTCAAGAACCATACAAACAGAATGGCCTAATAAAAGACAACTAACACACCTATAATATAACCCATCAATGTATGTAGATCTTTCTCTTAATGAAAAATGAATATATTTGGTTTTTAAGCTTAACGTTAATTTATTAAATGTAAACCATATTTTCAATGAGTCGAGATCTTCTTGCACGTCATTTTTTAATTGATCTGTGGTAATTGAGTTATAACAAAGTGCAGTATCATCAGCAAAACAGCTTAAGACACCTTTAAAATAACCAGAGCATAAACTATTAATAAATATTAAAAAAAGAATGGGTCCAAGAACGGATCCTTGAGGAACACCGCAGGTTACGTTTTTAAATTCACTGTACTGATCTTTGATTCTTACACATTGTGCTCTTTCAAATAAATAACTTTTAAACCATTTAAAAGCTATTCCTCTAAATCCTGCTTTAAACATATAAGAAAGTAAGATATCATGGTCAACTGCATCGAAAGCTTTAGTTATGTCTACAAATATACCACCGGCGGTTAAAGTGTGACACCAAATCTTGGCTAATTTGGTTTTAATTGTGATATGGTAAGGTCATTTATACTAACGTGGACAGGATTGTACTACTATGCATCTCGCTAAAGTAGGCCTACAGGGTCTTCTAGATTATAAAACTTTGTTATCTAGGAGGATAAAAACCACAGTGGAGTAAGCAAGCAAAGAGAACCACCCTGTAGCAAAGCAGGGCTATCAGCTAGTATAGGCCTACTATTAAGCTCGATGCAGTGGCTCACTGACTGATTGACAATAAATGTTGAGGCACTCCCCGCCATCCTACCCCCATCATGTGTATACTTGAACTGAAGCTCTCGGTCTGAAACTTCCAGGACTATTCACAAAAGTTGACATTTTTCACTTGCAAACAAGATGGCAGCTTTATTAGACTCCAAAATGGATCCAATATATTTCTTACAAGAAAATCATAAAATAGTGGTTCTTATGACCTAACCTTTTACGGCTGCCAACAACCGTTGTGTATTGTCCAAAACTTTTTAAACTTTCTCTTGACAAGTAACTGTCTACAATACAATATTGCAGATGTGCAAGGTGTTCCTAACTTTTCCCTATGATGCTTTGTATGCTGCAGGTATTTTTGGCCAACTATGACAGTTCATCAGTTCACACCAATTACTTTGAGAAGCCGATTCATGCGAGATACCTAAGGATTTACCCTAACACTTGGCACAATCTTGTCGCCCTCAAAGTGGAAGTGCTTGGCTGTTACCAACCATATCGTAAGTATTTTATATGTTTTTTGTCATATATTTCTTTATTTATAAATAAAAATTGTCTTATAAATGAGTATTTGGGTTAGCATAATTTCAACTTTTTAGGAATGTTGATTAAATTCTATAAAATAAAATATTTCCTTTGAAAAGTCTGACTTTTTGAAATGCACAATACTTTTTATAAATCAAAAGCATTAGAAATAATAATTCGATTTGTTTAAAATTTAGGATGAACATTAAAGAAAAACTATATAAATTCGTAAACCGAATTACAAACTAAATTACTTGATTGTAACAAAAATATTTTACTTACAAATAGTGCTTCGAATAATAAATAAAGCAAAATGTAAGAAGTTTGATCACTGAATAATTTTTATATTATTTTCTAATTTATATAATTTCTAAGTATATAATTTTAATTTAGTCCGAAGAAATATACTTATTTTAATCTTGATAAATCTCCTTCTCAACAATAAACTGTGCATGAGTTGAAATAGTATATAGTGCAATAACTTTAAAAAAACCTGAGAACCATTATTTAGAAATTCATGAGTTTATGAGTATCGTGTCTAGCTGATTTTATTGTGTATTTATTTGGGTTTTAACACTTTAACTGCCATGTCAGTCAAATATGACTGACAGTGACTTCTCCCCAGGCCAGCTTAATATTTGCTATCTCCCCACACACATCAGGCTATTTAAGTAGAGTGCTGTACCGGGTCGTTTGACCGGTACATTGCGTTAGGTTCGTCGTGGTCTGCGGGGCTGCCTGAGAAAGCTCGTGCCCGGCGATTTGCTTACTTTGGTGGCCGTTGGCTCGGACTTGTTCGTTCCTTATTCCAGCTCTCGTCTGTCAGGTTGGCCGTCATTCTACTTGTTGCTCAGCTGCCGAGTTGTCATTTGACCCTCCAACTGCCACCCGTGATCCCATAGCTTGACTTGTTTTGGGCCATCCCCCAGTTGGCACGCATTCCAGTTTTGGTGGGGGATGGGTCTCAATTGGTAGCAGAGCGTGGTTGCCTAAAAAAAAAAAAAAAAAAAAAAAATTCTCTCTTGGTTGTTGGTGGTTGGTGTTTGCCAGTTAGCAGGTCATTGTTGGCCGTCCTTCCGTCTGGTGGTCTTGGTAATACGTAAAAAAAAAGAAAAGAAACAAATAAATAATTATTTAAAAAACAAAAAAAATTTAAATCCAAACAAATAATTTAACTTATACTAAAAAAAAAAAAAAAAAAAAAAAATCTAAACTTTAGGCAATAGCTTGGTTACTGTTTTGGGTGGGTTTCATGGGTGGATTGGAGTGGTCGGCAGTGGCTTGGTAGGCTGAGGGTTTTAGTTCGTCTTGGACCCTGGAGTTGTAGTTTTTTGTATATTGTTGAGATTTGTTGCGTACGCGATGGCCTATCTGCAGAATGTTGCACTCCTAGTGAAGGAGGAATTGATTTTTGAGTTGAGGCCGCGTGGTGTGGTGACTCCGGAGGGTGATGTTTTGAATCTCCGGAGGTTGCTGCGGGAGCAGTTGTCCGCGGGTATGGCGGTGGAATGGTCTGATCTACTGGAGGTTGGTGAGGAGTTGGGGGTTTGCAAACGTAAGGTGGAAGGTTGGGAAGGGGTGTTAGAAGATTTGCAGTTGGAACCTCCAGTAGGTCGTGACCCGGCCTGCCGCCTTGCACGTTTGGGGCATCTGCTTGCCCACTTACAGATGGTCAACCGGGCACTGGGGTTGGAACCGTCGGATAGGGCGTGGATCTTGGAGAGTGTGTCTAGGCTTGAAGAAATTTTTCAGGCACTCTCCGGTTCCACGACTCCTACGGGTCTGGGTCAGCGGCCTAATTTCTCGCTGTCGCCCAACGTGTCGAGGCCGCAGGCTGAGACAACGGCTTTCACTTTGCCTGAGGCTCCTTCTGAGCCTGTAGGTGTTTCTGTTGAGGTCGTTTGTGGTTTGGCTCCAGCTGCCGTTCCTTCTGCTTCGGCTCCTTTGTGTTCACCTGCTCTTCTGCAGCTGAGCTACCACAAGCTACCTAACCCTCTCACGCCCATGATTCAGAATCTCCCTGTGATTGATGGGATGGATCCTGAGGAACTTCTGAAGTTTCTGGTTGCCTTTCTCAGACTTAGTGAGATGCCCGGCATGCAGGCTGGGGACTTGCTTCGTCTGATTTTCCCTTATTGCAGAGGTCCTGTTGGGGAGTTGCTGAGTTCTGTCTTGGCCAGTGATGCCTCGGTGGACTCGTTCCATCGAGAGTTACTGTCGTCGTTTCTTCCCATTCGACTCAGGGAGAGGCTGGTCATGGACAGATTTTATCGGTCGCAGGGTAGGGGCGAGTCTCTGGCAGCCTATGTCTCGTCCATCAAGGAAGCTCGTCAAGCGTTGCGCCTCACACTTTCCGAAGCTGATACCGTTCGTGTCATCCTGGATGGCATTTCTCCTGAAGAACGGTGTAGATTAGTTTTTGCTGGTGTTCCTGCGTCTTTTCGGGAGCTGCATCAGCTGTGCATTGTTTCGTGCAGCGTGCAGTTCTCAGACCAGCAAGGGAGGGATTATGAGAGTCATCGTGCTCTCCCCACCCGTCGACCGGCTATGTCTGTAGGTGTGAGTCAGCCAGTGGAGGGTCGTGGTTCCAGGCCTCCTGTTGTTTGTTTTGCTTGTGGCCAACCTGGTCACATTCGTCGTGACTGTCCACGTGCTCGAGGTCGTGGGGCGGGAAACGCTCAGCACGGGGGGTTGCCTCCACAGTAGCTCCCCGCTTTGTTGCGAGTGACCGTGGCCATTTGCCTCTAACACGTGCCCATAGCAGGAGTGTCGGGGATTTTTCGGGCCTTGCTGGCATGGCTTCCCTGGGACTTAGTGTGGTCACCTCGGTGTGTCCTGGCGTTTTTGTTTCTTTTGGTGGTACGGTGTGTCGAGCCCTTCTTGATTCTGGTTCGGCATGCAGTATCATCAGCCTTTCTCTTTTTGAGTCCCTTGACGCCTTAGGACTTGTCAGGCACACCGAGCCTTCTTCTATTACATGCTGGACGGCATCCCAAACTCCTCTACCTATACTTCTAAAGGTGTTTTTACATTTTAAGATCGAAGGATTTTCCTGGAGGTGGGGTTTTCTTGTTGCCAAGGACCTGGCGGTTTCTTGTATCATAGGGGCAGACTTTATTTCTAAAAGTGGTATGGTGCATGACCTCCAGAATCGCCAGATGTTTTTCAAGTTCAATCGGCGAGTTTTGGTGCCTCTAGTAGGTGATTCTGACTGCCCTCCTGCAGTCAGAGAGGTGGGTTGTGAGCCCGGGCAACCCAGGGTGGATCCAGTTGGTCATCTCCCCCCTGAGCAGGCGGAGGCCATTAGGAGGCTGTGTTTGCGGTTTACTGATATGCTTACGCCTGAGCTTGGGGTTACTTCTCTTCTGGAGTATGAGATCCACCTCACCGATTCTCAGCCAGTTAGAAGTCATCCGTACAAACTTGCTCCCCCAAAGATGGAGGTTATGAGGGCTATGATTGAGGATCTTCTGAGCAAGGGTGTGATTGAACCGCCTCGTTCCGCTTATGCCAGTCCAGCTTTTCTTGTGCCCAAGCCTAATGGTAAATCTAGGCTTGTGATGGATTATCGGAGGCTCAACGCTAAGGTCGCTATTGACTCGGTGCCTCTGCCTGATTTGCATTCTGCGTTTGATTGGTTCGGTAAGGCTAAGTTTTTCAGTGTTTTTGATTTGAACCAGGCCTACCATCAGATTCCATTGAAGAAGGAATCATGGCCTATGACTAGCTTTTGTGTTCCCTGGAATCTCTATCAGTTCACTAGGGTTCCTATGGGTCTTGCTGTGGGTGCCCAGACTCTCACTCGTCTGCTTGATTCCATCTTCCATGATGTGAAATTCAAGTTTGTCTTCAATTACCTGGATGACCTTCTTGTCTACAGTGAGACTTTTGGGGAACACATGCAACATCTGGAGGAAGTTCTTAGTCGCCTTAAATCAGCTGGCCTTACCGTCAATCCAGAGAAAGTCACGTTTGCTCGTCCTGAGATTTCTTTTCTGGGTCATCTCATTTCTTCTAAAGGCGTCTGCATAGATCCTGTGAGGACCCAGGGCATTTGGGATTTTCCTCCTCCCAAAGATGCCAAGGGGATTGCCCGTTTTGTGGGGATGGTGAATTTTTACCGTCGGTTCATCCCTAATGTGGCCGAGCTTGCTGCCCCGTTGAACGAGTTGTGAAAGAAAGGTGTCCCTTTTGTGTGTGGCCAAGCTCAGCAGACGACCTTTGATGCTCTCAAGGAGGCTATCATGCAACCTCCTGTCCTGCGTATGCCTGATTTTAGCAGAGAATTCATTCTTCAGACTGATGCCTCCTCCTCCGCCATTGCTGCTATTCTTTCTCAGGAGTTTGATGGGGTCAGGCAGCCCATCGCTTTTGCTTTGAGGACGTTGTCTCACCAAGAAAAGAAAGCTTCCTCTATGAGTTAGAGTGTCTGGCTGTTGTCTTTGGTACGGACAAGTTTCAGCGTTTCTTGGAACACGCTGAGTTCTTGCTGGAGACTGACAATCAGGCACTATCTTGGCTTCTTGCCCATCCCAGACAGCTTGGGAAAATTGGTCGCTGGGTGGTCAAAATTTCTGCTTTTAAGTTCCGAGTCCAACATCTTAGGGGTACCCAGAATGTCATCGCGGATGCTCTTTCCTGCATGTATCATGAACCCAGTGATCCACCTGCTGAGGCTGTCGCTCAGTGTGGTGCTATTCTTCTGGATTTTCCTCTGGCTTTTGACGACCTACTGTCCCATCAGCAGAAAGATCATGAGCTGTCAGTCATCTTAGGTGAGCTTCAAGAGGGAGGTACCCACCCTCCCTATTTTCTGTCCAAAGGGGTACTCTGTTGCCGTCCTCGACAGAGGGGTGAACCCCGTGTAGTACTGCCTAGTCATCTTGTACCGATGGTCTTTCAATATTATCACTCTTCTCTTGTGGGCGGTCATCTTGGTATTCATAAGACCATCGCTAAGATCTGTAGGTATTTTATCTGGAAGGGCATGGACCGGGATGTTGCGGGCAGAGTGCGGGCTTGTCACCCGTGCTCTCTCAGCAAGCTTAGTCAAAATGCAAAGTTAGGGTTGTTATCTTCTGAGGTGGCCGAGCGTCCTTTTGAGAGGGTGTTCATCGACTACGTGGGTCCTTTTCCCCGTAGCAAGTCAGGTAGCTCCTACCTACTTGTTTGTGTGGATGCTTTCTCGAAGTTTGTTTGGCTTTTCCCACTTCGGAGTGGTACGGCTAAGCTCACCATCCGTGCTCTCCAGTCCCAACTCTTCCAGCACTTTGGTGTGCCTTCTACTCTTGTGTCCGACAACGGTAGCCAGTTTACCTCACACGAGTTTTGCAGGTTCTGTTTTGGCAATGGTATCAGGTATGTGACTACCTCTCCTTATTACCCACAGCCTTCTCATGCAGAGCGGTTCAACCGCAATCTTCGGTCTGCCCTTATTACCTTCCATGCTGAGAAGCAGAACACCTGGGATGAGTGTCTCTCTTGGCTCCAGTTTGCCTTTAACTCTTCCAAGCATGAGAGTCACAATGCCACTCCCTTCGAAATTCTACATGGCTACCCTCCTTTGTCCAACTTGTGGAGGCTTGAGGATCTTCTACCTACGCCAGGTGCCACTGACGAATTTCCACGTGGCGGGCTGCTCGGCGCAACCTGCTATGTGCTAGAGAGAGAGTAAGGAGGAGGTATGATAAGGGTTGTACGCCTAACCCTTTCCAGGTTGGAGATCTGGTTTTTTGTCAGGCTCACCCGGTCAGTTCGGCCGCGGAACGAAGAGCTGCAAAGTTGTGCTATTGGTGGTCTGGTCCCCACCGCATCGACAGGTTTTTGTCACCGGTGACTGCTCTGCTGGTTGATCCCCAGTCAGGCAGGGTGTTCAGGAAAGCCCATGTGTCCCAGCTTAAGGCTTTCCGGGGAACGGTTGATCCAGGAGTTGGTGTTCCTGGGGGTTTCTTGGGGCAAAGAGATTGATCACCTCTGCGCCCTAGGTGGCTGTTCTGAGAGAGTCTCTTTCTCTCTTTCTTGTCGGGCCCGAAAGTCAGGGTAGTTCGCTCCTTGTTCGAGGGGTTTCCCCTCTTAGATTCTCTTTGGCGTCCTTGGAACACCAGTCTTTGGAGGTTTCTTCTTCTTCTGTTTGGTTCCCTGAGGTACCGAGTTTTCTCCCCTGCCTGGGTGTGTTGAGGTTTTGCAGAGGGAGATTGTACCGGGTCGTTTGACCAGTACATTGCGTTACGTTCGTCGTGGTCTGCCGGGCTGCCTGAGATCGCTCGTGCCCGGCGATTTGCTTACTTTGGTGGCCGTTGGCTCGGACTCGTTCATTCCTTGTTCCAGCTCTCGTCTGTCAGGTTGGCCGTCATTCTACTTGTTGCTCAGCTGCCGAGTTGTCATTTGACCCTCCAACTGCCACCCGTGATCCCATCGCTTGACTTGTTTTGAGCCATCCCCCAGTTGGCACGCTTTCCAGTTTTGGTGGGGGATGGGTCTCAGTGCACAAACTTTTATTTTGTCAGTCATATTTGACTGACAGTAAATTTACTGCTCACGCCGTGTCAGTCATGATTGACAGTAAGGTTTTTAAATTTAAATTGCCCTTATTGAAGTTTAAATGGATACATTAAAACACTTTTTGAAAGAAAAATAACTATATTTTTATACAGAACTATTAAAACTTATAAATGTAAGAAGAAATGATGTTAAAAAAATTATCAAAGCCAAACAAAAATGAGTAATAATACTTTTGACATTTCCATTTAAGCTTGGTCATGATCCGTCAGATACCAAGAATGGCATATAGTTGGCTCGTCAGAATATAACGACGCACTAATTCAAATGCGAGTACAATGACTTAGCAAACAGGTGTTTGTTTAGTGTCAGTCAAAAAAGGCTGAAATAGCTTAGAGTATATTCATTTTTTTTACATTTAGACGAGCCAATCAGTATAAATTACATCACAGTCAGGTTAGTATAATCTCCGATAGATGGTGCAGCATGAGCGGGAAATCTACTCGCCTAGTGTAAGCTGGCACATCACTGTCAGTCTTATACGACTGACACAGCGCCAATGGAATATTTATAATCAGTCAAAAATGAATGACACGGCGATTACAGAAACTACTAAAAATAAACCGGCGATTAAAGTGCTAAGAGAAATAACTGCATTGTTCTTAGTATATTGTTTTTGGTCAATCAATATACTACAATATAAATCTCAGTGTATTTTGTACAAACTTTGTTGACATGACACTAAAATTGAACATGGCTTCTGTATAATATCTACAAATGTAACTTAAAAACACTGTTACTACATTACATATTTATTGGCTACATGTCAATACATAGGGCTGCTGTAACTATGTACAGTACTGGTCAGTATAAAGGTAATTGTCATAATTGGCTTGGTAAATATATATTATGAAGCGTAAGATATATGGTGTATGCGAGATAATAGTGTTTCTCTATTTTGTTTTTCAGTGTGAACAAAAATGTTCTGATACAGTTTTTAAAATAATTAATTGATTGTAGTTTCAATTTTTAATGAAATCTGCATTATATAAATTAAATTTATTTTCTTTCCAAAATGTTCATCATCCAGCACACCTAAAATGTTAGTAATAATGTGTCATACCATTGATATAATATAAAAGCCATTTACCACTCATCACTATTTCTTCAAAACTATACATCCAATTGAATTGACTTAAAATTTTGTACAAGGTTTATCTTGGCCCCTAGAGGCTCACTAAGAAAGAATTTTCCTCTGTGACCTCAGGACTCTGTCCCACTGGCCTCCAAAACTCCCATCGTTTCTCTTATAGAGCTATTTATTTGATTTATTGCTTGATTTATTTGATTGACAGCTGTTAAATAAAAAAATGAAATAAAATTGTGGTAGGCTAAACATTTAAATTAAAAAATAATTTAGTACTGTAGTAAATTATATATAACATCAGCTGTTCTAAATTGGATATACATTGGATACAGTGTAAACTGAAAGCTTTCTGAACATTTTGATTATATAATCAAACTCAATATTATAACTGGCAAAGTGGGTGGGTACAGCTAGTTATATATAAACTCGAAGGCATCATCTACAGCTTAGAATAAGTAATACCTTTCCTAATTAAATATGCTACTTCCCCAGCCAACATCAGTATGAGGACAAATAATATACTTCCCCAGCCAACATCAGTATGAGGACAAATACGAGGTACGTCCAGAAAGTAAGTTCCGTTTCCATTTATATCCGCTGCAGCGCTGCGATTGCAGTTCCGCGCATGCACGGCAGACGCTCTGTATCAAGGAGAAGAAACGTGCGCCATTTTGAGATCGCTGTCAGTCTCGTACGCTTCGTTGTGCTTGTTTAAAATGTCGGTGTTGATCGAAAATCCCGCCGCTTGTGAAATCAGATCTGTGATTCGTTTTCTGAATGCTAAGAAAGTGAAACCGATTGACATTTATCGGCAAATTTGCGAGGTTTACGGACAAAATGCGATGAGTGATTCAATGGTGAGAAGATGGGTCCGACAGTTTAATGAAGGACGTAATGAAGTGCATGATGAAGAACGAAGTGGGCGTCCATCTTTGATTACAGAAGAACTGGTTCACACGATTGGCTGGGACGTGTTTGACCATCCTCCGTACAGCCCTGACCTCGCTCCTAGCGACTTTCATCTGTTCTTACATCTGAAGTCTTTCCTTGGCGGTCAACACTTCAACGATGACGAAGAGCTGAAAGAAAATGTTTCCAAATGGTTGAAGACACAGGCGGCAACCTTCTATGAAGAAGGCATAGAAAAACTTGTGCCACGCTATGACAAATGCCTGCAAAATTTCGGCAGTTATGTAGAAAAGTAGTTTAAGAGTTGTAGATTTTAGTGCAATAAATATTTTTTCTGTATCTATAGACAAATTATTTTTATTACCAAACGGAACTTACTTACTGGACGTACCTCGTAATATACTTCCCCAGCCAACATCAGTATGAGGACAAATAATATACTTCCCCAGCCAACATCAGTATGAGGACAAATAATATACTTCCCCAGCCAAGATCAGTATGAGGACAAATAATATACTTCCCCAGCAACATCAGTATGAGGACAAATAATATACTTCCCCAGCCAACATCAGTATGAGGACAAATAATATACTTCCCCAGCCAACATCAGTATGAGGACAAATAATATACTTCCCCAGCCAACATCAGTATGAGGACAAATAATATACTTCCCCAGCCAACATCAGTATGAGGACAAATAATATACTTCTCTCAGTTTCCTAGCCAGTTTGAGGCTCTGACATATTTTTATCTATATAACATGTAGACTTTTCACAATGGTGTATTATGTGTTTGGTAAAGTATTTAACCTCAAGTCTTCCATATTTATTTTGGGTCTAAATACTTAAATTCGATATATTATTTTTGCTAAGCTGAAGTATTTCGGGCTAATAATTCATCTTCCTCCATAATTTTTTAGAAGAATGTCTCATATAATTGATTAATGAAGATAATAATATTTAACATGTTGACATACAATTATTAACTTCATATTGTAGTTGTTTGATTTAGGTAAAATCAATTCTTTTCCAAATGCAAGTTTTATTTTAAGATCTCCTCATATTTTTAGAACAATTAAAAATGAGTGTATATTTTTTAGGTTTATACATTCTTTATTAGTACAAACAATTCACTTTAACAACCTAAAACACAAATTTTGAACAACTATATTACGAATTTTTAAATCTTATGGACAAAATGTATTGTATATCCAAAAGAATAAAAAATATATAAAGTTGTAAAGTGACCAAATGTTTTTAACAGCAATTATAACAACAGAAGAAGTTCTCACCACCACAGAATACATCAGCATTACAACAGAAGGACCCTGTAATGTGTGTGAGGGTGCGACACATGTTCAGCCTTGCCCTTGTACTGAAGACTTGTGGTGGGACGGTGAACAGTGCACCACCAGGACTCAATGCCCTTGCTTTGTTGGCCACATACCGTGAGTACTTTGATTGACTTGACTTGTATTTTAACAAATTTACTATGGTCGACTGCCTATATAAAGAGAGTGCATGTCAGAACTATGACTAACTGCTTTGCAGATTTAATTCAACTATTTTTGCTGCTTCAAGTTAATAGACTATTCCTCAGTTTTCTAAGAAAAAAAAAACCACTATTACTTTCCTTTGCAGATTTAAACAGTTATAGCTTTTCTTGGAGATGTAAATTTAGTGTTTTCTGGGCTGATGCTATTTGGTTGTCTCAGTGTCATTCTTTTTTTTCAGTATTAGTTATATATTAGTAATGATATTTTACATTTATCTGTCACATTTTACTATATCATACTAATGTTCACCATACACTGTCCATGACCATTTTAGAGTCTCCGCAGATGTCCTGCAAAAATTTGTATCATATTTTACTAATTAATATTATTGTATGTTTATCTATAGACAGTTTGAATTTTGTCTGTTAATGGATGTTCTGCTACATGGCAATTCTCATGGAAAATTTAAAATTACAGATAATTTCAGTTTTAACACAAGTAGATTATGTATTATTTTTATATATCTGACTCAGATAGATGTTTCAAAAATATTGTGTTACAATTATTTTGAAATGTTTTATGTAACAATAAACTATTGAAAAAAAATTACAACGCACGTTTAGTTTGATATATAGTATCTTTCATAAATTCTTCAACTTACTCATTATGTTAGTGATAATATTATAAACAAGTAATAAAAACTATAAATTGGGAGAGCCGATGAAAGAGCAGTCTAAGATGTCAAGACTTCAAGCCTGAGTTAGAGATAGTGCAAGTTTGAATCGTAGCCAAGACTGGAAGTTTTTATCAGTAATTTTCACCTCGTACTATACGAGTTCTTGCTCTTAGTCTGTCTAAATAAGTTTCTCGCACAAATCAATTGTCTACAGGGAATGGACAGTGTAAAGTCAAACAGGAGTTTGGCATCTCCTTAAAAAATAATAAATAATAAAAAAACATAAACAGTATCTACTTTTTGGTTTTTATTTTTAATTTGATTAAAACATTCTAAAAATAGATTTTTTAATCAGTAAAAAATTAGTTCAATAATAGGTGATTTACTGAATGTGTTATTTGAAACAAACAAACAAAATGACATTTGTTACATAAAAACTACCATAATCATGTTTTGAGAACCCTATTGCATGTTCCTAATTTCTGGACCCTCTGTGCAATTGTCAGCTCAGCCTGTACATATAATGTATAAAATCTATAAATACACAGAATGTATTTTTAAAATGTTATAACTTTTAATATAGATATGCAGTAGGATCAACTTACGAAACAGAGGACTGCGACCAATGTATCTGCAGCCTGAATGGACTACCTCGCTGTTCTAAAAAGACCTGTCCTCTTTGCACTGAGGTTTGTAACAGATTTTTAACAAAGAAATTTGGCATAATTAGAGGTACTGTAGGCTACGAGTCCAAAATAGTTTAATCCAGATAATGTTTGAGACAGGTTGATATCCGTGTTGTAGATGGTGAGAGTTTGGTTTTGTATTATGGACATGTCCCAGTTTGGGCCCAATCAAAGTCATGCACATTTTGAAATGATCAGCTAGAGCCCTAGCCACTGTTAGTTTACAACATTTTCTAAAATAAGTCTGCATTAGTGTGTTCATTAAAAATACAACATTTCCTATCCACATTTTTCACACAAAACTTGTTTGTCTATATCTGTACTATGGGCACCTAGAAATAGATAAATAAACATAAAACAAAACTGGGAAAGTTTTCTTTATTTCACTTGGTAACTTTTTGTATTAATTAGTTAATGATAAAATACTTTATTAATCATTACACAAAACTGTAGAGTTTGAAGCTCCAAGTTGTCTTGTTGATCCGAAATATAGTTAACACGTTTAGCAGGTATAACTTGCCTATCTGATTTTTAATTAAAGATAGCAGAATTGGATGAATGTGAAATAAATTTTAATTTTAAATAAACCTCTACAATATTTTTACATAAAAACAACCACTTGTTCAGTATTCTTTTTTAAAATAAAAACTTCATTTTAACCATTTACCTATGAATTAGGGTATTTACTATGAAGCTTTATAGTAAACTTAATGTACAGCAATGAACTTATTTTATGTAACTTTTCATAAAAAATATTTTGATTATACACAATTAAGACATCTCAAATAATAAATAAAAATGTAATGCAATAAAACAGGTGTTAAGGGCGTTTTGAGATATTGTTAAATTTAATGACTTTTCGGAGGACCAACTAACGTCCACATTAGTAAAAGAAATAGTACAAAAGACGCTACCACGAACGATCACAGGGATATTTGTTTTGTATGTAGAAATTAATGAAAAAAACCAACTGTACCTTTAGAGGAGATAGTGCATATCTTGGAGCAAAGGGATGAGGGGTTGAGAGATGACCGTAGAGATGGATCCACCAGGCCTGGGATGTCGATGTTGTCTAGCGTTCAGTTCGGAGCACAACACAACACTATTGAGAGTTCACACACGTTAAAACCTTGACTAAAATGCTGGGTAGATCGAGAGAAGAGAGATTAAGAAAGAACACGATCACTGGTTAATGAAGTAAGAATTGTACATTGGAAGAGAGGGTCACGGCAATCGCGACACGAGAACCGAGAGAACCGTTCCGTGTAACATCATAAGTTCAACTGGTGTTTTAATTTTAGGTAGAGGGGGGAGCGTGTTGACGGGGTTCACTCCACTGGTTACAAGGGTTAGCAATGTCACCTGATATTTGACTTTTGGCAAGTGTATGTGCATAGAGGCCAGTATTATTATTTAAATTTAGTAACAGGTGAATATGTTATGAGTAACAATTTATGCTTAAGAGTTTATAAAAAACAGATAAGAGGAACAAACTATTAAATTACTTAATTATGAACTATAATTAACTATATGTGCAATATTTATTACTAAGTATGGAACAACAGATCATAAACTCATGAACAATAAGAGGTGCAATCAATAAATATATGTGTAGTTATAAAATTAATGGTGCTTGTGAAAGGCTAATAAAACAAACAATTGCTTATCAATCTTTGTTATATCTATAAAAACAGAACCAGCTTTCTTGAAATCACTGAAATGACACCTTCAGCTCATTATATGATTTGCTCCTTTCAATATTTGCAATTTTTTTCTTTCCAGGAAATTATATATATATTTGATTTATCTGATCAATTCTTACGTACTAGATTTTATGCCAATCTGTTTGTAGGGACTGCAAGCAGTGCTGACTCCGACATGTGGGTGTGTATGCAAGCCTTGCCCTGAGGGCACAAGGCTGTGTCCCACATCCAGTGTGTGCATTATCACCACATCTTGGTGTGATGGCTTGGTTGACTGTCCTGATGACGAGGTGGACTGTACCACATTGCCACCCTCCACCACTCTGCCACCTTCCACCACTCTGCCACCCTCCACCACTTCAACACCATCCACCACGTCAACACCCACTACCACCACCACTCAGAGTAGGCACCACTCATTTTTAAACTAAATATATTTTGTATTCTTTTGTCTTGATTTTATAATGGTTTATTATGAGATATTTATCTTTTTATATCATGTTAATTTAAACATATCTCAGTTCACTCTCTTAAAGTCTTCTAATATACTGAATAATGACCAGTACCTGTGATTCCAACTAGATGCAATCATAAATTTACTCTAGACCTAATGTTCAAGACATGTAGCCTGTGTACCTTGTTTTTTTTTTTTTTTTTTTTTTTTTTATTATAAATTTAATGTAAATGTAATGTTGGGAAATTTATAAAGTTGATATTACTGGAGGACCACCTGCCTACCATTAGTATTAGGACAGGAGTAACAATAAACCTTAAGAGAGGGTATGCATGAGATCGATTTATTCAGACTCACCCACTGTCAGAAAAAAAAGAAAAAACGTCACCACTTTAGTTGCTTAAGTCTACAGCCTCGATTGTTGGTCCAAGGATTCTTTACTTCTATATGGATGACACTGGATACTTGCACTCAAACAATCACTGTCTATCTTCATGAATCGCAAACGAGAGTCTGTTCTAAAATGACGTGGTGGCCTATTAGCGAATGTTCTGTCGCCATGAACAATGAAGTTCTTGAAGAGGTTTGAGGCAATAAACAATTAGTATAAGAAAGAATATAGATTGAAAAGAGGCCAATAATAAAAGAAATATACTATTTAATTTAGAGGAGATAAGAGAATAAAATTCAGGACTTAGACTAATGTAAAACTAAAATTGGGAACTTGCAGTGCTCATCTCCCTCTCTGTTACTCTGCTCTATCAAGTGTAAAGTGGAATACGGATATCAATAATAATGCATATTGATTAATTAGGCAAATAATAATAAATGAGTAAGAAATTACTAAATTCTAAATAGTAAATGTACAAATCAGATAGGCACCAAAACAGTTTCCAGTTCAGTATTGCAACACAAAAAAAATAAATAAATTACATTAATGTTCTATTGAACTAGTTTTAGATTTTCACAAGGGTTTGTTTTTGCGCCTTACTTTTATGTTTATGATGTTCCAGATATTTTTAGAAACATTTAATAAGATTATTTATTTAGAGACATATACTTTTGCAGCTTGGACTACTTTTCTGTAAATATTTTGTAATTCTGGAAAAAATGTTGAATTCTTTGTTTGAGTTTTTCTCGAAACTAAGATTCTTTTTATGATCCATTTGTTGTTTGCCTTTTTGGGACGAAATTCGATTGTTTTTCAAGGACAGCACAAACTGAGATAGTAATTAAGGGAGTCTGAAAAAAAAAAATTAAATTGCTGTTATACAAATTGTGTTGAATTTAATAAATCCCATGTCTCTCTGGGAGAGCTATGTTCCCTGGCCTTGTGTATTTATAGTTTCTGTGGTTTTGGGCTCCATAATGATTTGAATTCCATTAGCCTGTTTACATAATTTTATTAACAATTCCAGACAATTGTGTCTTATTTATAATTGTGTCTATTGATTTGCTTACTGCTCCAGTTTTGCTTACTGCTTGCAGTTAGATTTCGTTATGAAACCCACCCGCCCGCCCATACACCTACAGTGGTATTGAACCACCCGTCCGCCCATACACCTACAGTGGTATTGAACCACCCGTCCGCCCATACACATACAGTGGTATTGACGGCCGTAGTGGTCCGAAAGCTGTGCAACTATATGATGTGATTGTGTAACAAGTGTGAATTTGTTTATGGTTAAATTTTGCATCATGAAAATTGCAACCTTTCCTCCTTTGGACAGTTGTTGGCAATATGATTTAGCCAATTTGAAGTGTTGAATTTGGCAACAGTCAATGTTTTTGTTGTTGAAACAGTTTTCAGTAACTACAAGTATCTATCTCTGTTTGTAGATACGTACAAAAGATGAATTTTGTCCAATTTTTTGGTGGCAATTTGCAATGTTAGTGAAGCAGTTGTATTGAATCTTGTTTATGAAATTTTTAGCTTGTTTGTTTACATTGAGTTACGTCAGTCAATTGGGTACCGTATATTACTGATATGTTTGGTCCTTAAAAAACTAGAATTATGAATTTTTGAGGGAGAAAGGTGAACAGAGTAGTAGACCCACTGGTCACTGCCTATCCAATCTTTATTCATAGAGAAATACCCTCTCACTCACCAATACATGTGCAGTGGTAATGGTCCTCCCACCCACCCATACACGTACAGTGGTATGATTTATTTTTATATATTTTTAAATTATGAAATATCAATAAATACTATATGTTAAATTGTATTTGTTTCAGCATCAAAGACAGTCTGCCCCACAATGGAATGTCCTGAAGGCTTTGACGTAGTTGTTGTTGTTAAGAAGCAATCGGAAACTGAACTAGAAGACCTTAATAAGCCAGCATGGACTCCCTTTGGTACAAAGTCCAAGTGGGGCTCACTATTTAAAGGGGGTAACAGAAAGGGAGTAAAAGGTGGTCGGAAGGGCACCAAGGGATTGCCTCCACACAAGAATATCAAACCACCTCCAGCTAAGATGATTTGTCCTGAATATAAATGTGTGCCGAAGAAAACAGAGGAAGAGGTCTGTCACATTCCTAAATGTGCGGAGAGATACGAGTTGAAGGTAAGCATGGTTCATTGTAAATTATTTATTACATTGATTTTGAGTAAATTAATGTGGCAAAAAAACAAATTGACATTAAAATGTAAAGATATAAAAATAAGTGCTATTTGTAGATTCGTTAAGGACATAATGTAGTTCTTTCGGTTGATGAATTCCGTCAGGTCTATAATTGGGAGATGTTCGAGCCATTTCTCTAAACTGTTTTAGCCACATTTTTTAATCTCTACCAATGACATTTCATAAATTGGCTCCCATGTATGTCTTTCTCAACACTAGGCTACTTTAATGCATGTTCAGTTTATTATTGAATCCAAACCATACGATTATAAGTATAATTTGGTGATTGGCAAGCTTGAATTTGGTTAATTTTCTCTTAAGTTAAAATTTAATCAGTGACCAACAGGTTTCTTTATTTCTCTACTCACCTGAAGAAAGTGCCAGTGGCATTGAACATTTGTGTGATTATGTGTTTATTTTGTGTATGTTACTACTACTCTGGTGTTAGTGAACTTGTCTTCTAAGGTAAGTTTGCTGATGTCCTTCTCTCCAATATCCTAGCTTTAGTGATATAAAAATCATCATTTTACTGCATATTCTACTTTTTAATATTTGTTCATTATTCTTTATTTTGAAATGTTCATGGTAATAGATGATTTGCAAAGATGTTTACTACTGTGAGAGTAAGACACTTACATCTTAAATATTAATGGTAAAAGCAATCCCTTATTTCACTACATTCAAAATAGATTTACATGTGGTTTTTCTCTTTAGGTATTAGAAGCCAGCCAAGGGAAATGTCCTGAGTACACGTGTGTCCAGCCTCCAATCCCAGATGGAAAGTGCAATGTCACAGGTCGCACCTTTGATACATTCGATGGGCTCGAGTACAAGTATGACATTTGTGATCATATCCTTGCCGAGGAGATGATCTATAAAGAATGGCAGATTAAGTGTAAGTATTATGCTTTTCCTCACTTTGAAGGTATTTATTTAAAATTTACTGTAGTATTAATTAGTTAGTTTCATGTGAAAATGTTGGAAGGAGTCTATAGGTGTTAAAGAAAGAAAAGTTTAGTCCCTCTACCTGGAGGTTCCATTGTTTGTTCTTCTTTCTTCTGCTGCACTACCCTCACCATTGCGATTCTTCTTTATCTAGATATACCAAGAGAGGTAAACTTTACTCCCACCCGAACAACGATTCACAGTATGGAATATCTCTAGATCCACTATGATTCACAATAAGTGATATCACAACTCAACACTAACTCACTGTTTTTAACACAACAACTAACTGTATACTAACTTGATAGTCAGATGCAGCTGGCCTTTATATAATTTAGCTCTATAACTATAAAACTCATTAATTTGGAACAATATCGAATTGAAAAATTTATGTCCAAATTAACCTCAAAGTATATCCCAAAAAATAGTTTATTTTACAAATTGCAATAAAAATCAAACAGAAGTGTAATATAATTAATTTAATGTATCATAAAACTTGTTTAAGTACGAAAAGAAGGCTCTTTAAACTAATGATATGTTATAAATCGTGAATCATCAACTCTTATAAGTGATTTATAACTCTTATCTAGAACATTCCTAAACCAAAGTGATACAAGGTTAGGGTTTATAATATACTGAGGTCATAATATATATATATAATATAGGGGTCATAATATATTGAGTTTGATTTATAATCAAAATGTGCAGCAAGCTTTCAATTTACACTGTATCCAATTTAAAACAGCTGATGTTATGTATAATTTACTACTGTACTCAATTATTTTTAATTTGAAAAGTTTAGCTTACCACAATTTTATTGAATTTGTTTTATTTAACAGCTGCTAATCAAATAAAACAATCAATTAATATAGCTCCATAAGAATACCATGGAAATTTTGGAGGTCAGTGGGACTGATTCCTGATGTCGGAGAAGAAAATCCTTTCTTAGTGAGCATCTAGGGGCCAAGATAAACCTACGTACAACATTTCAAGTCAATCGGACTTATAGTTTTGGAGAAATAGTGATGAGTGGTAAATGGATTTTATATAAAGTTTATAGATACCTAAAAGATCATTGGTTTCACAGTCTAGACAAATCTGTATGTCTACCTTTAGAGGGCAAAAATTACTGTAGTTGATTCTGAATCAGTGAAATGTCAAGTTTCTCGCCATATTTAGCCATGTCCTGTGAACTGGCTATGCATTTGGTCAAATTAAATTGTAAATTTTCTGATTCAAATCAGTTTGTTCTCTTAGATAAAAAGGTTTCATAGTCTAGAGAAACCTGTAAGTCTACTTTTAGAAGGCACAAAGTACTATATTTGACTACAATAAAATATTGTGTTTCTAGCTATGTTTAGCCATGTCCTATGACCTGGCTATGCATGTGTTCAGATTACATTGTATGTTCTCCTAGATAACAAAGTTTCACAGTCTAGAAAAATCTCTAAGTCTATTCTTAGAGGCCGTAAATTAAACAATTTGATTTTCAAGCACAAATTGAAAATCTAGCTCTACCTAAGGATGAAGGAGGTAAGATAGAGAAAAAGTCATAGGGCCAAAGTTGTAGATTGACTCAAATCAGTTACAGAAAATGGTGTTAGTTTTGCTGTCAAACCGTTCATTTAGCCGCTACAGTTCAATGCTGTTTTTGGCATTTACAATTTTTGGCACTAAAAAGGCTGCCATCTTAGGTTTACTAAAGATTTTTAAAAATCCCTTTTTATTGCACATCTACAACATAAGACCTTTGACTCTACAATGTCAGCCTCATAGGATTAGTACTTTTATTAGTTACACTGATGAGTGAGTGAGTCAGTGGTATTTGCCTTTTATAGGCATAGATTTACAACACGTTCTAATTAGATTAATCATTAAAAACATCTAACCTAGGCCTAATTAATATATTATTAAAATCTAACATGACCTAAGATGATTTTAGTGTTTTTCTGTACACCTATGTCACTTCTTAAAATACTACTTATGTGAAACAAGTTATCAAGATATTTATTTCTATTTCCATAGCTGGGAAATGTTACATACATTTTCAATACTGTACTTTTCTGTTAATCTAGTGTGATTAGTAATGCCTATACTAAATCATATCCAAACTGAGTTACAAGATTTTAAAGTATAAAGAAAGGGTATTTTCAGTCATTAGACTGATATTAAAATCAGAGGCAGTGATTATCTTTGGTTCTTTATGAGGTAAAGATTCTAGCATTACACGTTGATTGGATAAACGATATAAACATGCCCTAAAGCAGAACCCTTCATGATATCAATTACTTAGCTGATGATTGTGGTTGTAAAAATAAATTACTTATAAATTATTTTCTGAATTCCTGGAAAATATTACTGTCATATCTGTTTATTTTTGTCCCATTTTTCCTCTTGGGCATAAGAGAATATGGTGTGTTTTATTGTATTTTTTAAATGTGATTTTCAGATTTGAAGGTCAACTATGCAAATTTATCATTAACTTTAAAATTAATACAAAATGATCTTAACCTTTTCCCCTCGGAACTGTCTGTTAAAAAATGTTCTCTCAGATCAGGTGTCCAGTACAGTTGGCCACACTTGTTTCTACGTCAGTTTGGCAGGCGAACACTTGCTAGTTACCAGTAAGGTTGGGTGGCCAACTGGGTTGACCATGGCTGCTTTGATTACGAGATTGGCAACCATGTCACTCTCCTGTTCTCACCAGGTCAGAACCCATTTTGTGGTCATTCAGCCTTATTGTGATTGCACCTGGTTTTCAAAGTTTAAATACTATGTATTTAATTTAAATGTTGATCTGAAAATTTGTAATGAATATTTAAATTAGGCCCCTACGTTATATAGTTTTTTTTATTGTATTATTAGTATAATACATTTTAAAATACTATTGAAAAACATTGAACGTTTTGAGTCATGAAAAATAATATTTTAACACATTTTTTCACTGTAATACTTATTTTCAATTACTATTTTTTTATTTTTAACTGATAATTGAAATGTGTAGAATTAAATTATATAAGTGACATAAAAGTATAAATAGTTTATAGTTTAAAATAATTTCCATATTAGTGGCTTCTCATCGGTCTGATAATCTCTATATGAGTATCATGCATCTTAAAAATATTTATTGTCTGGTTAAATTAAAATAAAAACAAGTTCGGTTAAAATAAAAAAGTTTTAATTAATGAAATATACAATTCTGGAATTACAAGTTTTGCAATATTTAGTTTTGATGTAAATGAGTTTTTGAAATGTTACTGAGAGTGATGCTTTTCGAAAAATATGCCAGGACAAAGATTTGGATACTAAAACGTAAACTAAATAACTATTACTGTATTTACAATTACATACAGTATTTTACAACAAAATAGAATATTTACAATAATTAATTATCAAGATGCGCGAGGATAAAATCGAGAGATAGCCTAGACTGACAGCCAATTTCAGACATACAATCAGGATGTCTACACAAAACAGAAATGGAAACTGATGATACCAGCTGGTTGAATATAATCCTGACATATTTAAACAGCTGTTAAACATTTAAAAATATTGCTCAAACAATTTATATCTAAAATATAAAAACATATGTCAAGTGTCCAACAGAATTGGCCATCTGAGTGTGTAGGGAAATCATTGCCGGCCATCACAGTTGGACAGCTGATCCTGGCGACAACGCAACTAAAACTTAACCGATCTGAGTGCGAACATAGTATTGGCCACCAGAGTTGGACTCTCGATCTTAGAGAACACATTTAGACAAACACTCACCAAGCTGGTGGCAAAATCGTGATGTCCAACTTGGTTGGCCATCCGAGGGGAAAGGGTTTAAACCCTTTTTTAACCCTCTTTTAAGATAGTGGGGAGAAGTAAAACAAGGACAATTTTTGACTCAAATCTCTACTGAGTCAAACAGCTTGGACTATGCTTATTATATGTTAGTTCTTGATTAGCATATTTACATTATTACATTATATATTAGCATAATTACAAAGTTGGAAGAAATAAAAAACAAGTAAACATCACAAAACGCAAATTTGTTATAATACAGTTAATCCTCCATAGTTTGACCCTTTGTGAACTGCGGGGTTGTCGAAATACGAAATTTTCAAACTGTAACATATCTATGAGTATGGTAAACACGATAACAAAATTTTTTAAAGGAATTACAGTGTATTCCTTAAATTCCTTTACAAATAGATCAAAATTTAACAAAAATAAAAACAAGTTATATATATAAAACAATGTACGCCCTACTAAATTGGCATGGAGTTACAGTAGTAATTCTTAAATTATGGATAGTGTTCGAAAAATTGGCCACTTTTACTTGTTATTCACTTTGAAATTTTTATTTAGTTGATCTGCACCAGCTACAGCCTGCCAAGAACGATAATTTTGCCATATTATATCACCATGCATGGTTGGAGTCAAAGTATAACGAATGTCGAAGTATCGAGTGTCAAACTACCAAGGTTCAACTGCATAAATACAAAATGTACAAAATATTATGGTGATTAATTTTGGTAAACCACGTTTACCTTCCTCAGACTAGAGGGATTGCTCCACTCTGGTCTGAAGAAGTTAACATGGTTTATTGAAATCAATCACCTTACTATTTTATACTTATATTGTAATAATCTTTTGTTGTGTGATGTTCACTTGTCATTTGTCAATCTTAGACTGCCTCAAGACAGTTAATTTATTTTTATCCACTGTACTAACTATTGTTATTGTTACTATTCCTAATTTTTAAAAGGATTTGTGGTTTGAAGACTTTTGTATGTGGAATAAACATTATTCTTACTCTTGTTTTGTTATATGTTGCCTTCTGTATGTGAATGATATAATTGATCACAGTAAAGAAGAACTGCCCATATGTTGGTTCTTGCACCAAAGAGCTAATTATTATTCAACGTAATCATACTATTCAGTTGGGTGAAGATCTCGGTGTCCTGTATGATGGATACTCTTACAAGGTTGCCCAGGTCAGTTTTTCGTTCTTAAGTTATATTTTCTACTAATGCGACACTCTGATGTTTTGAGTAATATGCACAGTTTCATTTATAATAATGTATTCAAGGCTGATGTGCTTAGACACAGCCTCTTCAACTGGGCCATTGGTGAAGCCAAAGTGTGATAAGAATGTTTAAAATGTTTATTTCATATGATTAATATTTTTTAATTAGGCATTTCTTTGGTCTTTTACAGTACTATACCAAACAGATGCAACATTTTCAATTAAGGGATTGTAATTCAGGCTTACATGACACAAAATAAGGGCATTTTAAAATTTAACATTTTTCTATAACCAACAAAAACTAAAAGCCAGAATATGTATGATACATAATGAACATACCATTACTTTATTTTCAAACAACCAACTGATTTTTTACAATGATGATATTAAAACTTAATTTTAGAGGTTTTTTATATCAAACATTATTGCCTCAATAGGATTTGTCAATTAGAACTAACAGATCATAAATATAATTTTTTTCAACCTAGATTTTATGTTTTATGATTAAAAAACTGTTTACTTAGTTTTATATTTTCTTAACATCCCTCTCATCCCCTGTGCAAATTTTAAGGTAATAGTTTGTTTAGAAACTGATTTACTCATGATAATACCTCGAAAACTGAATAACTAGTTCTAATTTTATTGGTAGATCTTTGTTACGATTATGAAGATAACAAATTATTTAAACATTTTGAGAATTGGTATAACAAATATGTTACCAAAAATAAAAATGATAAATAATCAATAATCATGTGGAGTACGAAATTATATCCCCAGTGTTGTATAACATTGATAGGTCAATATTTTAGAAAATTTGCTACTTAGTTTTCCACAATTTTGAGTGAGAAAGGACAAATATTTTAAAAATATTTTAAAAACCATATTTTTACATTGTTGAACTTATATTCAGCAGACAACTGAAATAAAGCTGTGAACTAAAGACCAAAATATTGTAAACTTTAGATAACTTTAAAAAACCCAATTTGGATACTTTTTTGCTGGAGTTCGGGTACACTATACTTTCTTTATGATAGAATAAGAATGTTAGTACATTTCTGTATTGTACTTGTAGCTATCATTCTTGTGATATTCAAGGTCTTGGTAGAAATATTGATTAAGACGATATTCAAAAACCAGCCTGTAGCAGCACTTGGACAACTCATGAGCCGCATGATCATGAGACTAACCGATTCTGTACACTGGCTAGTCTCTGCCCCACCATCTCTACCACCACACATCATGATATACCTAACTACTGCTCTGCCCCACCACCACACATCATGATATACCTAACCACAGTCTCAGCCCAACCACCACACATCATGATATACCTAACTACTGTCTCTGCCCCACAACCACCACACATCATGATATACCTAACTACTGTCTCTGCCCCACCACCACACATCATGATATACCTAACTACTGTCTCTGCCCCACCACCACACATCATGATATACCTAACTACTGTCTCTGCCCCACCACCACCACACATCATGATATACCTAACCACTGTCTCAGACCCAGGTTCAATCCAAGTGCTATGTGATGTTTATTTCAGATATAAACTTATATTCTATGAAACAGCATAATGAAAGTTATGTTTTATTTAGAAAACATTATAAAAAGTGTTAGATTATCAGCACTAGATTCATACTTATTGTTTGTGTTTATTTTCCTTGGTCTAATTACTTTGTTAGTTTGGGCTACCAGATTAATTTCTGATCAAGTATGTCCTCTAGATATTTAACTTGATCTGGCAGGCTGATGTGTATTTCTGAAGTATTGCCTCTTGTGTAATAAAGAGATATTTAACTTGATCTGGCAGGCTGATGTGTATTTCTGAAGTATTGCCTCTTGTGTAATAAAGAGATATTTAACTTGATCTGGCAGGCTGATGTGTATTTCTGAAGTATTGCCTCTTGTGTAATAAAGAGATATTTATTTGAATATGTAACATATTTGTAATGAGTATCCTGTTAGACGTAATAGAACAATGATAGGTATATCTGAGGATACAGTACAAGTTAAAACGAGATTCAGAATAACTATATTCATAATTTGTACAAATTACAGATCGAGAATGGCGTCATTAATTAAATTATCATACTGGTTGTCTTAAAAGTCCCCCCCCCCCCTATTAACTTTCTTATGAATACAGATAAAGTGATTTACTTCTGGGAATGTTTATATGACCAACTAAGGAGTTTTTTATGTATGCAAATTTTTTACACCCCCTCTCAAAAGAGGGTAGTTTGGGGGTAAGTCACAATTTTTAAATAGGAACCCCTATCAAATGACACATCATTTTAAAGGTAATATTAAAAGAAGAAGAATGGTGGAAATTAGAGGTCTCTAACATTAGTCTATCAAATTTGGTGGCAGTTTAAAGTTGGAATTATTTCATAAAACCCCCGCAGCTTATGTTACATTTAAAATTTTTGTAAGGCAGACAAAAAATTCACCCACCAGTTAGTTTTGAGAACTGATGACACCTAATCGTAAAACAAGTTATTACAAGAATCAACAAACACCAAAAACCACAAATAACATTGCATTTATTTGGTTTTGGTTTATCTGACCAAAGTCCAGTAGGGCAACCTGGGAATACCAGTGGCTCCTTCCTTATTTCTTATTAGGTTACTAGTTAGTACGTGTAACACTTTCAGTTCAGATACTGTGTTAAATTTCTTTTTGTTCGTATTTAATAAAAATGGCTCGGTCAAATGAAGATAAAGTAGAGATGATATTGTTCTATGGGGAAGTTAGGAGAAATGTTCATGAAGCAGTTCGTTTATTTAATGCTGCCTATCCGGATAGACCAGTAGACAGGGCATACATTAGACGTTTAGTAAACAAATTCTCAACAAACTTTAGTGTCAAAGATGCACCACGATCAGGGCGCCCTGCCATTGCGACAGAAGAGATCCAAATTCAAGTTTTAGCAAATTATGCTGCAAACCCACATGAATCTCTGCGGTCCACTGCCCTTGATGTTGGAATTTCAAAAGATACTGTTCATAAAGTGTTAAAGCGTCACAAGTTCCACCCGTACAAAGTACAGTAAAATCAAGAATGAAATGAAGACGACCCTGACCGAAGACTTCAGTTTTGTGAGCAAATGTTGCAGAAGATTGAAGAGAATAATAATTTAATATCACAAATATGTTTTAGTGATGAAGCATCATTCTCTTTGCATGGGACAGTCAATCAGCACAACTGCCGTTATTGGGCAAACAGTAACCCCCACTGGATGGTTGAAGCCCACACGCAACAGCTACAAAAATTAAATGTATGGGCTGGAATTTTGGGAAACTCTGTTATTGGGCCATTCTTTATTGATCGTAATTTAACTGGCGTTAAATACTTGGACATGTTACGGAACGGCATTGTCCCAGCAATAAATGAGGTAGTACAAGGTACTTATGAGCCAGTATTTCAGCAAGATGGTGCTCCTCCACATTACAATATGCTTGTCCGGACATTCCTAGACCAAACGTTTCCCGATAGATGGATAGATCGACGTGGCACTTTAGTAGAGTGGCCGGCGTTCAACTGACCTTTCACCTCTGGATTTTTTCTTTTGGGGTTTCCTCAAAAGTAAAGTTTACGACACAAAGCCTGTAAACCTCGATGAATTAAGGACAAGAATCGAAGAGGCCTGCCACCTTATCACGCCTGAAATCTTACAAAATGTGAGGCGTGGTTTTAAATCCAGGCTGTTTTACTGTCAAGAAGTTTATGGCAGCCATTTCGAGCATCTCATCTGAGTGAAATTGAGGTGAGAGTTCAGCATTTTGACCATTTTTCCCGTTCTAAAATTACTTAGGGGGTTTTATGAAATAATTCCAACTTTAAACTGCCACCAAATTTGATAGACTAATGTTAGAGACCTCTAGTTTCCACCATTCTTCTTCTTTTAATATTACCTTTAAAATGATGTGTCATTTGATAGGGGTTCCTATTTAAAAATTTTGACTTACCCCCAAACTATCCCCTTTTGAGAGGGGGTGTAAAAAATTTGCATACATAAAAACTCCTTAGTTGGTAATATAAACATTCCCAGAAGTAAATCACTTTATCTGTATTAAAAAGAAAGTTAATAGGGGAGGTGGGACTTTTAAGACACCCTGTATATCTACAGTAAAAATGAGAGTTAAAAATAAATTTACTCATACCACAATCTGTACAAATATATATAAAATTACAATTCTTCAAAACAATATAGGGCCCTCTTGATTAAATATGATTTTAATGCTTTTTTTAATTTACTGTCATTCAATAAACAAATATATTTAGGAAGTTTGTAATAACATTTTATTCCTGCTGTTGGTTTCTTTTTAGAAAATTTAAATTTATGACTTTGAATGGCAAACATTGTTGTTACGTGTCTGATAATAATGAGAATCGCCCAATCTAGAAATGTCATCCTGAGATTTTTTAACAAATAATATTGTTTCAAAAATATATAACCCGTAAACTATCACTATACCAAATTTGGGGGAAATTTCTTTAACTGAGTCACTATAATTTAGATCAAAAATAATGCGTAAGGTTTTTTACTGAAGCACCAATATATCATTTAGATTTTTCAAACTTGATTCTCTATACATCACAATACTGAAAGATATATGAGAATGAAAGTGAGTGAAATATATCATTCTCAAAATGTTAATTGGACAATTGAGTGACATTATTTTTTAAAGATATAAAACTGATGATATTTTATTTTTTAGAAAATTAACATAATTATCCCAGGATAAATTTTGATCTAAAAACATACCAAGATTGTTATTTATTTGATTTAATTTCGTATCAGCAACTGTTACATCAAGTTCAGTTTTACTCCTACTCAGTTTAGTATGAAAAGTCATTACATTTGTTTTATCTAAATTTAATAATAGCTTATTATTGTTCAAAAGTCTTTTTTAATTATTTATGTTATAGAGGCTAAATCAATTTCTTGTAAATTTTTTCCACTAATAATCAAATTTGAATCGTCTGCATGAAAAAAAAAAAAATACTGTTTCTAGGATCTAAAACTGAAGGGAGTCCTTTAAGATAGCAAAGGAAAAGAATAGGACGAAGGATTAAGACTAGTTTACACTAGGGTTATGATTAACACGTGTTAATAACACTCAACAAATCACCCCTTTGACCTTAGAATGTTGTTAACATTTATTACTAACTAACGTTAATATGCATTTTTGATGTTAGTAACATTTCCTCCTCCGCACTTAGTAAGTAAGATACTGATAACAAACATTTGTATTGAAAAAAGAATGTTACCAATATTTGTTAAATTTTGTTGATAAAAAAACTAGAAGCCAAATGAAATGATACCTGTTATCAACTTCTATTGCTAACAAAAAAGTTGGTAACATTTGTTAGTAACTCCGGTGTAAACGTAGCTTTAATGATCTCCAAATTATTCTTAAATTCACTTTTATGATCATTTCATTTTATTAGGTATAAATGTTTGAAATTTTAGCGCTGTCATGGGTAGTGTATCAGTAAAATTTTATGTTCAGGTGCAAAAGATTGGCAGTCAGTCAAGAGAATTTGCAATTAAACAAATCAGTGACAAGTTTATTGTATTTGCAAGCATTTTGGGCTTCACAGTCGTCTGGGAGAACCAGGGCAATGTCAAAATACAGGTGAGTAATTACGGTAAATAATTTAATGAGATGCTACTGATACTATAAACAGTAAGAAACAGCATTCAAATGAAAGTTAATGATATGTCTCATGAAGTTGGTATCATACATTGTTAAAGTAAATTCTAGTTATTAGATTCAAGTTTTAAACTTTTGTCCTGTGATATTAGTAAATATTAAAAGGTCATGATCAAAGTCTTCATTTTAATCTCCATGGGGTTTACAGTATTGTCAATAACAAAATCTGAGCTTGATAAAAGCCAATCTAAATTGATACCAACAAAATCAAAGTACATTATGACATTTATTTCAAATATAACAAATTGTTATTTTATGAAAGTGCATGGTAAAAGTTATAATTAGTTTTTTTTTAATCTAATAGTAAAACTTAGATCATTAGCCCTCGATTTCAGTTTAAAGTAAAGGAAAGGAAAGCAGCATACATCTTGCAAGATACATATAATTCATGCTTTCTCAAATATTAATAAAACGCAAATACAGCTAGAATATTACTAACATCACAAACTGCAAGTATAAAAAATGATGTAATCAAAATATTTATAATCATATCAGACCAATGTTTAAAAGATTATCATTACTAAAAACATATTTTGAACTTAACGCTAAATTATTTTACGATAGGGTATTTTTGATCGGTAATGGTAACTTATTAAAATATTTTGAGCCAACATAAGTTAAAAACTCTTCAAATTAATTTTATTAACTTAAAATAATTGAAGTTATTTTTACAATTGATTCTAATATAATAAACAAGGTTACTAGACCCTAATTACCACTTAAACAGAACATATAAGTTAAACTTTGAACTCAGGGAAATATTGAACTGATATAATTTTTATTTGAAAAAAAATAGGGAGAAAAGCTGTAAATTTTTAATATTTCAAAATAGTTATTTTAAAATTATTTTCATAGTTTTTAATTTAACTAATTTGCATTTAAAAGCTCTTCCCTACCAATGTATTAGATATTATAATATTGTATTAATTAACAAAAAGCATAATATTTTAAGCAAATTTTCATCATAGCTGTTCTGAAAGAAGTAAAATTGACTTATTGAATATCTCATCATCAAATGGATATTCTTAACATGTTTCACTCAAGATAGTTTGCTGTCTCGAAACACACCAAGATATATTCAAAAAATATGTGATAAAGTGCGTAGGAGTGAGTATGACAAACTTCCGAGGAGGGGGCACACAAATGTTGACAGTAATTTGTCATGGGACAGTCATGTAAAGTCTGTTTTGAATAAAATTAATTCTGGTTTGTTTGCAATCAGAAAAATGTCTGCTTTATGTAATAATGAAAGTTTAAAACTTATATACTATTCTCACATTCAGTCTCACATTGCTTATGGAATATCTTTATACGGTGCCACAAAAAAAGAAAATTTAAATGAAATTCTTAAGGTGCAAAAAAAGGCAGTAAGGATTATATTAAATCTAAATTACCATGATTCAGTCAAAAATTATTTTAAAGAGTTAAATATTTTAACAGTATACGGGCTCTATGTATTAGATACAATAATGTTTGTTAAATATAATCAATTAGATAAGAGTCCAAATTCCCAACCACATAAATATAATACCAGGAAAAAAAATCATATTTTTTCTCAGTCTCATAGATTAGAATTATTTAAAAATAAAACTACATACGCAGGACTCAAATTCTTAGGAAAAATTCCAGAAAACATAAAAAAGGAAATTGATTGTAATAAATTTAAAATAAAATTAAAGAAATATTTAGCAGACTTAGCATTGTATTCTTTGGAAGAAATTGATATATCTTTGGAATTGCCTTGTTCCTAATTTTACAAAAAGACATCTGTAAACAATTTAGCCTAAGGAATATTATTAAAAGTGACACTATTCAATGTACTTATGTACCAATATTTTGAATTGAATAAAGAAATTTGTCTATTGTCTAATGACATCAATCACCAGTGGAAGTCACGGGCGGTCGCCGACACTTATGGCACACACAAAACTATCAACATGACCAAGTTAATCATTTTACAAGATTTTGAATTTAAATTTGTAAAGTAAGGAGACTTATGCTACTGATTTTCTTCAATATCGATTTATTTCACTATATATTTCAGGAATGGAGGGATTTCGTGCAATCAGGCACTATTATGCTACTAACAAAATATTTTCTTGTACCATCTGACCTAAAGATATTTCCCACTTTAGGGGTTCAGAATACTGTACTGTTTTTGTTTTCTCTTAAGACCCGTCTGTTTTGTTTCATTTCACTCAAGGATTAATGTTTATAAGCTACTGAACTGACCCTCCTACTATCCTCCTACTCATATACTCCTAGTGGTATTGATCCGCCCACCCACCCATACACGTACAGTGGTGTTATATATGCACAAACATGTACATATATACAAATGATCAAAGATGTACAATAATTATCATCTATGCTTCTTCATATCTGATTAATTGTCCAATCCATCTCAAGGTGCCTGCTTCTTCTCGTAACCAAGTGGATGGATTGTGTGGTTTCTTTGATGGAGAGAAAGATAATGATCGCCAAAAGCCCAATGGCAGACAGGCTCGAACCAATGCAGAGTTTGGGGACAGTTGGGGCACAAATGACTGTGAGACCAGGGTTTGCCCTATCCATGTACAGAACTTGGCCTGGCAGCAGTGCAACACAATTAAGTAAGTGAAAATCTACATAGTGTGGATTAGAAGAGTTCTATTTTACTAACAAAATCATTTAATTAAAACATTATTATAAAAAATAAGCTACATAGTTGTCTGATTGTTGAGATGCCATTATTTGTGTATGGATGACACTCACCACGTAATATCCTCAACACATTTCTGTGGTGTCACACCAATCTCTCAGTACTTTGATCTTGAAGTGCCACTTGCAGTGTTAGAACAAGATAGTGAATAAAAATACAATGAACATCTGCCAATTGATTGTAAGTATTATAGTACTATCACTAGTCGGCTCCTCAGCTACTTGGAGACAAAGTGTTGAGGACATTGTAGACGATAAATTCTATGCTCAGTTCTTTATATCAAATAAGGACTCAACATCCGCTCAATGGTTGCCATCGATGTGTGACACATCTGGGGCTAATAAAAGTCTTCATTTTATGCAATAAACATTTGCTGTTTCCATTTGAAAATTAGTATTTTATAACTAAGAAACTTTGGCATTTGGCTTAAATATAACTTGAACCAAACATGGCCATTTTGATAGAGAGAACAAAAAAAGTTGTACAAAACGAAATAAGAAAAGCAACCTACATAGAGTAATACAACTATCATAGTCAATAGTCAATAGTCAATAGATTTATTAACAGTATCTTCAAGATATGTTACAGAGTCAAAAATTAATTAGTAAAAAAAAGAAGTTATACAATTTAAGAAAAGTTTACAGTTAAATTTCATCCTTCCATGAATAGAACTCAGTCATTATGTAAAAAGTTTGGTCTTGCAGCCAGCTTTGAAGCATCTTTTTCATTGCTCTTCGATTGTCGTCTTTCACGTGTTCTGGCAGCATGTTGTACATCTTTAGTCCTGCGTATGATGGTTTCTTTTCGAATAAGGCCGTTCTATGTATAGGTAGTGTGTAGTCTGCTGCGTGTCTCGTATAATGGTTGTGAAGGGTTTCTTGTTTTGGAGGGTCTTTGTTTATGCTGTAGAGAATGGTTTCCAGTATATAAATAGATGTTACAGTCAATATGTTCCAGTTTTTAAAAATGCCTCTGCAACTATCTCTTGGGCCCAGTCCTGCCATTGTCCTCATTGCTTTTTTTTGTATGACCAGGACTCTGTGAAGGTTACTTTCTGTTGACCCACCCCACACAGTAATTCCATAGCGCAGGTGGCTTCCAAATAGCGCATGGTAGGCTATTTTTGTAGCTTCAAGAGTGCTGGTTGCCTTTATTCTTTTCAGGGCAAATAGAGCTGAGTTAAGCTTAAGGCAAAGCCTGTCAATGTGTCTCTTCCAGCTCATGTTGCTGTCAAAAACAACACCGAGGTGTTTTATTTCATCAACTGTTTGTAAACCAGGCATTTCAGTTACTAATGCTTTTTTACTTCCCAGTGATAATTGTTTGGTTTTGTCCTCATTTAGAACAAGGTCATTCTTCATGGTATAATCCTGTGCCACGTTCAGAGCGATGTAAGTATCTATTTCTAGCTGCTCAATATTTTTATTAGCTGTTGTTAAGACAGTGTCATCGGCATACATGATTATGTCACATAGTCCTTCCAAATGTTTTGGGAAGTCGTTGACGAATAGAACAAACAGGACTGGTCCAAGGACCGACCCTTGTGGAACTCCTCTTGTAGTCTGTAGTGGTTTGGACTGTACTGTTCTTGTGAGTCGATCAGTTACCTCTTTCAATTCAACTATCTGTGTGCGTCCCTCAAGGTAGCTGGAAAACCAGTTAAGTGCTGTTTATTTGATACCCAGGTTTTCAAGTTTAGCTAGTATGAGATTATGCCCTAAACAGTCGAAAGCCTTGCTTAGGTCTAGGTAAAGACAAGTGATTGTATTGCCAGTTTCTATATTGTCAATTATATATTCAGCAAGGTCTGTAATTGCAGTTGTGGTTGATTTACCTGAAGTAAATCCATGTTGCTTATCAGTTAGTAACTGGTTTTGTTGTAGGTATTCTATGAGTCTAATGAGTATGATTTTTTCTATGAGTTTGGAGACTGATGGTAGAAGGGAAATCGGTCTATAGTTGGATATGTTTAGACAATCGCCTTGTTTTAGTTTAGGATAAATTTTACTTATTTTTAGTTTTGATGGGAAAATACCTTTTTCTATGGACATATTTGTGATGAGCAATAGAGGTGTTAGTAATTCATTAGCACAGTATTTTAATATCTTGGTTGATATTTCATCTAAACCAGCAGAGTTTGAGCTTCTCAACGAGCTTATCACTTTTACTATCTCATCTACTGAAGTTAGCCGCAAAGAGTTTAGTGTGTGTCTGGTGGTTGGTTGATGATTGATAATATTCTGTGCTGAACTATTGTTTATTTGATTTACATTCAGGGTTTCATTAGCAATGTTTGCAAAATGAGTATTGAGACAGTTAGCAATTTTATAAGCGTCTGTTATCAATTCACCGTCATGTTGTATTTGCATTTGTGCTATATCAGGGTCTTTATTCCTTTGTCTTACATTGTTAATGACACTCCAGATGGCTTTGGGTTTATTGTTCGCTTCATTAATGTACGAAGCATTAGTTTCTTGTCTCGATTGTTTCAGTTTTTGATCATAAATTTTCTTTTTTGCAGAGGCTGATTGTTTATCGTTTAAAGCTCCTGTTAGGAAAAACTTATTTTGTGCCTTCAACCCTCCAGGTGCTGACATCGCGTAGCGCGATGTCAGCGCTCGCCGTTGTAGTGCTGACATCGCGTAGCGCGATGTTAGGTACGCGATCTATTTAAAACGCACTAGCGGCTTTAAACGACTGAATATTACAAAGTATGTTATATAGTATTGAAGTAGAAGAAACGCGGAACATATTATACTCTATGGAATACGTCTGCATCAAAACAGCCGATATACAACAATTGTTTAGAAGCGTATGTTTTGTTTTCAACACACACAAATCAGATGCTCAGTGTATTGCCGCTTGGTGTTTGTTTACATTGTAAGTTTGTTATTGTAATCTATTATTATTGTTTTATTTTGTGTTTTATTGTATTTTATCTTAAAAAATGAGTGAATTAAGTAGGTCTAGTGCAATAATAAATGTGTTAGACGAACTAAATGAACAATCAGACATTGAGAGTGAAGTTGACTCTGAGTAAATCATCTTGTCATTGCTCCAGAATGTAAATTTTTGTACATAAGATATATTTTTTAATTAATTATTTTAGTTTTTTATTGATTGTCATTGTTATATTTTGTGAGCTGAAAACATTTTTAGTTGTAAAAGTGAAATAACACTACATGTTACAATGAAATGTGTAACTTGTCATGTATTAGTGATTTTTTACATAGGACAATGTTCCATTTTTTACTCTAACTGAATGTGTCTAAGAAGATAACCTATAACATGTATATATTTTTGGGTTTATTATTAAGTTTTCTACAATATGTCTATCTTGGATTTTCATTTTATGTCTTTTGTGAACTGATACATGAACTCAAATTTAAAAAATTGAAAAAAAATTTTCTTCTTTGTAAAGAATAACATCCAGCAATAGTTTACCATGAAAAGATAAGTCCTGTATAAGTATATTTTCTTATTCTATGGTTTTTTCTGAAAATAATGATATGTAATATGTACCATTTTCATTAGGTTTACAGTATTTAAAAAAATATTTTATATACAGTTGAAAACATAATGAAAAACGCCTAGCACTTAAGAAAGTTCAACCCAGCACCTGGAGGGTCAAGAAAGCCTCTTTTAGAGCGCTTATTTCATTGCTGTAGCTATGTAACTTGCCTCTTTTTTGTTTTACTCGTGATTTTATCTTAGGGCATGTGCAGTCAAGAGCAAATATGAGTGACGTACTAAAATGATAGTACGCTTCATCCACATTGTTTGATTTGAGAACTGTATCCCATGTTTCCTTTGCTAAGTGGTTTTTCAGGTTGTTAAGGTTGTTTTGAGTAAAACATCTTTGATATGTGTAGGAATTACTCCGCTCCAATTTTGGAATGTCTATTGTGCAGTATTGACCTGTGTGGTCTGATAGTCCTGTGTGGGTAACTTCAACCTTTATTTTATTTTGGTCTATGTTGGAGCACACAACATCTATTGAGGATACAGACGTTTCAGTAATTCTAGTGGATGGTATGTCTAGTCTGTTAATACCATATCCCTTTAGTAGCTCATTGAGTGCACTTCGCTCTCTTGAAGTTTTGTCAAAATTGTCGATGTTAACGTCTCCCATGATAAGTGTTTCAGTCTCTTGAGTTGGTAGACTCTCTAAAACGTCATTCAGAACTTGTAGTGCTGTTTCAAGGTCTGATGCAGGTGGTCTGTATACTCCCAGTAGGCATAAGGTATTTTTTTTAGATATTGTTATTTGTATAGCTGATATTTCGCATATCATTTCTACACTAAGTTCTTCTAAGTGCAAGCTTTCAGTTTTGTACTCAAGTTTATTGCGTTTGTATATGGCGACTCCTCCTTTAATATGATCTTTCCTTCCATAGGCACTAATTTGTGTGTAGTCAGACAGTATAGTTTGGTGTATTATTCCCTCTTTTAATCCATGTTCAGAAAGAACTATTAAGATCTGGATTTGAGTTGTATAATGTGTGTTCTAGTCGTTCAATTTTGTTGCCTAGTCTGTCCATGTTTTGGTGGAAAAACAAAAGCTGTTTTGTTCTGGTTTTGCCCATAGTTATAGTTGATGGTTCAGAGTTTTGATATGTTCTAAAAAAGAGTCATCCCTATATACTTCTGCTTGTATTACCAATTGGTTGGGACATGTTGGGGAAAGGAGAGGCTTTGGTGTTATAGAAGGGTTAGCAGGAGAAGTTCCCTTAGGGGTTGTCTCCGTTTTGTGGTTATGAGTTATATGCTTTAGATTCTTGTAGAAGTCTATGTGTTTAACAAAGAAATCTTCATAACTATCATCCTTACCTTTTATTTTAGCATACAAAGGAGGTGCTTTCATTGTTCTTAAGTTTGATTTTTCAGAACCTTTTAATATTGTTGCTGTACTGTCCGATGACGGATTTAGTTGTAAAGGAGAAGTTGGGGTGTTGGTTTTGTTTTTATTTTTATCTCTGTTTTCATTGTGTTTCTTTACTTGGAAGGATGTGCTGTGATATAATCTTCTCCTATTCTTATTGATATTTCTTTTCCCAGCGAACTTGTGATTGATAATATTATTTTCAGCAACACTTGGCACTTCTGAAATTTTGTCAGTTAAGGCAGGTAAAATGTTTTTAGGGGTTTCTTCAGGGGTTCGACATATTATTCCTTCTTGTAGAGACTTCATTATAAGCTCTACAGTATCTTGTCTGTCTTTGAGCATTTGCAGTTCTAGCTGTACTGTAGCTGGTAGTTGGTACATTACTGGGGAGGCAATATCTTTGCTTGAAGTAATTTTTACCATCGGTTCAGCTAGATTGTTTCTGGGTTCGATGACGTGATCTTGTGAATGTTGATTCTCAGGTTCAGATTCGAATAATTCTTCTGCCAATGATGTATCCTGTGACTGGTTTGTTAGTAACTCCTGTTTTAAGCATTTAATTAAATTTTGAAGGCTTAGCATATCATGTTCAAGTTTCCTTATTGTATTTTCTTTATCGTTATCATGTTCTTCAAAGTTACTTACAAGTTCATTTCTTAAGTGTTTTTCTTTGTTTAATTGCTGCTCTGCTTCGTTTAGTCATTCAACGAGGGTGTTATTTGTGTTTATTAAGATTTGTTTTTCATTCATTAGCTCTTCAATTTGTTCTTCTAAATATATTAAGTTTTGTTTTTCTAAGTTTTTTATTTTAAGAGCAAGATTTGAGTTAGTGAGTGTTAGTTTGTTTATTTATTCTTTTTCTCATAAACATAACAATGTGGACTCTGAGAAGTCTGTGGTGTCCATGTTGGGTGGTAGTCAAGGTTCAGATGTTGTGTAGGGAAGAGAACTGAGTAAATGTAGCTAGACTTATTTTTTGATCAGTTAGCTGAAAATTGGACTAATACTACATCGTTCGGATTACATACTACATCGTTTGGATTACATATAAAGCTGTAGGTCTCTTAGTTGATCTGGCTAATGTGCTAGTAATAAATTAGCTCTCTCTGAGGAACAGTTGACTTAAATTAGTAACAATGACTACACTTGTTTATGTACAATCATCACACTCATTCGTTCCTCATATATGCCCATGACTGTGTGATTGGCGTCTTACTTATGTATAAATAAGAATAATAACTATAAAATCACATCACTTTCTTGTTTGTTTTGCAGAAAAGAACCGCTGAGTCAGTGCAAAGGGGCTGTCAACTTTGACAAAGCTTTGTCTTTATGCGTTGAGTCCATTTGTGAATGTATTGATAAGAATGCAACAGACAAGGACTCATGTAGATGCCAAGCCCTGCTGGACTTGGTCACACTGTGCCAAAGCGTTGCTCCTGATGTGGACTTGCACACCTGGCGTGTACATTATGACTGCCGTAAGTACATATGACTGTTCTTGGGTTTGAGGTATAAGTATATGTGGAAACCCTTGTAGATGTGTAGCATAGTTGAAAATAGTTTATATAGACATTGTTGACATCTTCTTTATAATTTCTTTAAGTACCAAAAATGACCAATTTTTGTAGTTGATCTTTGATATTCTATCAACATTGAATTGTGGAGACTGTTTTATCTGATAGATAACACACGTTGAATTCTGCTTTGCATCCTAAGTAACATTCCATTTTTAATGGCAATGATCAATTCATATGGAACATAAGGCAAATCTTATAGACTGTGTAGCAAACAGGAATCAAACCCATAACATATATATATATATATATATATATATATATATATATATATATATATATATATATATATATAAATACCATATAATAAAAAGTATAAGAAATTATTGTGGATTTAAACATGTTTGATAAACAATTTTAAAAGAGGATCTTTAAAGGAAGCGCACTGAGAGTCTGCAAAGCATTTGAAATTTTCTTCTGATGATTTTTAAAATTTTGATTGCTGGTTTGAATAATGCTTACAACTATGAAGCAGCTAATGTATACAGGCATGTTTGAGGAGAGCTCTGTGTCCTAGGTTAGGCTCAACACTTCAGTTCTTTGCAGATAATGACTTTGTACAAATAGTGGTTTGGTTATGTTAATCCGTGACTACTTTGTTACAGCTGTTGACTGCCCTCCCAGTCTGGTATACAAGGAGTGTTACTCCCGAGTGTGTGAGCCTAGCTGTGATGAGTTACTTCAGGATGACCCCTGCCCTACGACTGAGGGCCAGTGTTTCCCAGGCTGCTACTGTCCAGACGGATTAGTTCTTCAGGGCAGTCGGTGCATAAAGGCATCAGAGTGCAGGGACTGTAAGCTAATATAATGTCATCCTAATTGTAAATAACTATCAAATATGAAATAATTCGAGCCATTGATAGATGAATATATAATGAAAATGAAGGCAAATATTGTGAATTGACATTGCTAGTGAGATTAAAACGTTTATTAAATGTATTTTAGATACTGATTTTATTTTAAAACTCTAAAGGTTGTTCCTGATTAAATATATTGGAAGCCAATAATGCTGATTATTATTAAAAATAATTAATACAAAATTATTAATAATTTTGTTACCACGGTCTAATGAAAATGAGTGGATACATCCATTGCATAAAACTATTGTAATAATAATAGTCCTATGCTCAACAACATTTTGCAGGTCTGAGCATACTGAATGGCTTTTATGGGCAGATGACATGTGGTTAGCACAACAAGTCACGTTTATTAATAAATGCCTTTGCTATTAATAAAAAAAAAATATTATTGAAATTTGACTCTATAAAATGTGTACAGGCAATACAATTTTTTATATAATTCCTCATGATTTGTTTATTTCTATATCCATAACTTATTTGAGTAGAGGGTTCCTTAAATAACTATCAGTAGTAGTGATAAGAAATCTGCAATACTAAACAAAAATATAAATCTTCTAAATTAAAATGTTAAACAAAGATATAGTGTATGCACCATCAGCTACTTCAAATAGCTAAATGGTTCCAAAGAATTGGCACAAACACTAAAATTCCCCTATATTAAACTCTGAAAAATCAAAACTTTCAAAATTATCAGCTTGATTCCCAAAAATATGTTTTTTTGCCATAACTAAAAAACTAGTCAAGTTAGAGACTTGGAATTTACAACTTTCTTGAAAATTTAATCAAAATCGTTAGACCCATTGTGAGAAAGTTCCATTTAGTATGTTTTTTGCCCATAAAAATTTAAAAATCTAAAATTTCCAAAAAGGAAAAATAGTCTGGAGATACTGGCTAGATTCACATACATACCAATTTTAATAACAATTGATCCATTGACTCCAGCAAACTGCACATACACAAAGACACACAGACATAAGGCAGACATCAAAATATAAAAAAATAAAACCACTTTTTTGGATTCAGGGGACCCTAAAATAGATTTTTAGACCAACTTGTAAAAAAATTTGTTTGAACGATCACAATACTTTCTGTATGCTAACGCATATGGGAGAAAGTAAAAGAAAGAAGCTTAGTTGCAATGGAAATGCAAATCAGCAAATAATAAAGTAGAGGCGCATGTGAGAGAGACTGTGTAATTAGTTTTTTAATTAGCATAATACGTGTTGGTATATATACAGTACAAGTAAACGTCACACAACACAAATTTATTACAATATAAGCACAAAATGTACAAATATATTACAATACAAGTACAAAATGCACAAATCGATCACCATAATATTCGTGCATTTTGTACTTGTATTGTAATATATTTGTACATTTTGTGCTTATATTGTAATAAATTTGTGTTGTGTGACGTTTACTTGTACTGTACTGTGTAATTGTGAGTACGTGAATACAGCTCAAATCACGGGGCTGTCCTTTTTCTCCTAACCATTCATATGGTCAATCAATTTATTTTTTTTTAACTAGACTACAACGGCCATACCGTATGTACTTTTTGTATTTTTCTTGAACCGTACTTCAATGTTGTTTAAATATTACATAAATGAAATATTAATAATTTTTATTTTTATGAAGTTATATATGTAACCAAAAATCATGGATACTTAAATTCAACATATATAGTAACAATGAAAAATATCATATGGTAACTTTAATGAATAACAAGACCAACCTTGACTCTTTATGATCAGATGTTACTATTCAAGTTATATTTGCCTTATAATGCAGAATATATTTTGCTATAAAATATATTAACAGTTCTTTTTGTTCTACAAGGTATTTCTTAACTGTTGTTATATGTTTTAGTACCTTTTGACTGTTCAAATATATTAACAGTTCTTTTTGTTCTACAAGGTATTTCTTAACTGTTGCTATATGTTTTAGTACCTTTTGACTGTTCAAAATCAAGCTCAGGATTACATTATATTTTTTTAAAATTGTAAAGTATATCACTATACTGATTTTCAGGTGTCTGTGATGGATTTGGCAAAACACGGTTTGTTACTTTTGATAGATTGGATTACAGTTTCAATGGAAACTGCACACATGTACTTGCCAAAACAATAGAAAACTCTGTGGGACCTCACTTCAAGGTAAGAAGATTTTCACAGTAACATAAGGATATTTTTTTAATCATATAAAATATTACATACAAAAGTTGTGTACAGTCTAGGACTTGACAACTGAATTTGTTTGATTGATTTGTTGCGTACCGTTACAATTAACTTAAATTGGTCGGTAGCGTAGTTGGTTCAATCCCAGCTTCATGTGCTAATGGTTCTCAGTTCGATTGGGATCAGAGTCAATACATTTTGAGAAGGATCAGCTGATAACCACCGGCTGTTCATTTGTCATTGGGCTATTAATTAATGACACTTTCTAAGGAATAGTCGGCCTTAGTTTGTAACAATGACTACATTCGCTCATCTACACTCATCACACTCATTCGAAATCCATATTCGCCCATATCTTGACAATCGGCGTCTTATGAATAAATAAAAAATAAATTAATAAATAAAAAATAAAATAAAAAATAAATTGAATGTTTGTAACAAAATTATTTTGGCTTTAGTATATTGGAGGAACAAAATTACCTCAGCCCAGTTTTTCGTCTTTGGGTTTATAACATTTTGTAAATGTCAAGGAAACAGTATTACTGACGCAATACAATGGATATAAATCAACTCTGGATTTTGGCGATTGACTACAATACGAGGTGTGGCTAGAAAAAACTGGACTGGGACTGAAAATAAAATTTACTTACAAATATTTACAATTTGATGTTATCTCCTTCAAATATACTCCCCTCATCGTTCTCTACTCCATGCGAGTTTTCCACTGCTGGAGATCATTTTCTGTAAGCCCGTTCATGACTTTCCTCACTTTTTCTTTTACTGCTTCAACAGTCTCAAATCTTGTTCCTTTCAATGTTGACTTGACTTTAGGAAACAAAAAAGTCACAGGGGGCCAATTCAGGTAAGTATGGTGGATGGTCTAACACGGGAAAGTTGTGGTTTGCCAAAAACATCTTTACTGACAAAGTGTTGTGACCCAGGGCATTGCCTGGTGGAGGATCCATGACTGGTTTTTCCACAAATCATTTTGCTTTCTTTGTACTCGCTCATGTAAAGTAGTCAGGACGCTAATGTAGTAATTTTGGTTGACTGTTTGCCCCTCTGGTGCCCAATCAATGTGCACAATGCCTTTAATATAAAAAAACACAATCATCATGGCTTTGAATTTTGATTTTAACTTTCATGCTTTTTTTGCTGTGGAAAAGCAGGGGGCCGAGGCCGAAGCCGGAGGTGTATCGAGTGCCGCTAGTGTTGGGGTTGGCATGCAAAGCATACAGGGTTGTCCCCTAGTACAGTATATTTCTTTTGAAATACATGTGATTAATTTAGTGTAAGGATTATCGTTTTCTGTAATAAAATAGTAAGTTAATGTGTTTTTAAAGTCGGGAAAGAAAAACTAGATCAGAATTTTAAACTACCTAACTACATTGGGCATTCAATTGTGTACAAGACAGTATATGATTTTTATTACACTTATATTTTTTATAAAAAATTGAATAGTAATTTAATTTTTACTAAGTTTATTGTACAAATAATTAATATCACAAAGGATAGTTTTTCCTTAAGGTAGTTAATTTTCCATAACTTGGCATTTTTTAAAATCCAATTTGCGTGTAGAATTTTTTGAATGGACATGTATAATTTTTTATAATTTACTGATTTTGTATTATTTATGAAAATAATTTTTATTTTTTTCTTTGTTCTTCGAAGAAAAAAAAAAGAAAAATAGTTTGTCTCAGTTTTGTGAACAGTATTTTGCAATTGATGAACTTAACTTATATACAGTATATTACTTTATATACAGTATATATAGATTATCAGCAGTATATCAAGATTTTTTTTAAGTATACAACTTATTTTTCTTTATAGTTTCCTCCTTAAGGCAGTTGTCATTTCAAGAAACAAAATGTTCAATTCCAGTGTTGTGAAATTTTGCTGTCTGTGTGTTAAGTTATGATGCAATTACAATCCATTTTGTAGCCCCTGAACTGTTGTAAATAGACTAAAATAGGTTTACTTTACCCATCAAACAGTTCACAGCGTGTGATGGTAAGAACACTACATGTTTTGCTGTGAATATGGCATCTTTAGATTAAAAAACATAAATACGTCCCAGTGGGACGTGTCACAAATTAATTAAAACTTGACAAACGCAGTTCACACAAGAGAAACAATGAACTTAAAACTTTTCGGTAGGCCTACCACACACATTTCACGGTCCACGGCATGACCCGGAAGCAGACTCAACTTGCATGATTCAACATTTTGTAGAAACAAAGCTTATCGGTGACAATTTCTTGCACAACGGCCCTTGTTATATGAGAGGTAGAGTATGAACTTTGAAATTATGAAAACGACGATATCCTTGAACAACATTCACCTTTGTAACAAGTACATCTGTTATAACAAGTGAATGGCCACTTCTATCTTCATCTTGGATATAAGTTCATCTTCGCAGAACAAACAACACCATTTCTTTTTGTAATATATCTGTTTCACCCATAATGTTCTCAAAGCATACAGTTCACTTTAAAATTCATGGTTTTAGCTGCGGAACTGTGTATATGACTAAAATGGTACAATAACTATCTATCAGTTGACACCAAAGAGTTGACATGTAGGTAGTCAACATGTCAACTCTTTGGTACTGATAGACAGATATTGTACCATTTTAGCCATACAGTTCACAGTGAATGTCTGCACAGTGAAAATAGATGAGCATTCCTATTCCACAGTTAACAGGATTTTCAATGACAACCACCATTTTGAATTACCATAAAAGTATAATAAAATGATTGAAATATTCTTTTTGAAACTGCCAGACTTGAACTGAGGCAGATAAAACAGCTATGTAGTTTTAATTTTACTTATTTCACTCCTTTTCACCTCGAGTATGATGGTAAATTACTTTTAGGATAGCCCTTGTAAAAACATCAAAACAAAATTTAACATAAAAATCTAAGGGCATAAATTGTTAATAAATCCCTGTCACTATAAGAATTTTAGTCTGATTAATGTAGGATTAAGTTTAAATTGTTCTTTTTTGTAGTATCCTCTATATATTGTCGCGGATAATACCAGTTATCGAGGGGGCCTCTCATCTCTCTGCTTACTACAGTGCGTCAAATGATTTCTGGTCTCTCATAAAATCTAGAAGCCCCCAGACAGTGTGATAATTTATAGGCATTATTAGAACCTTTAGAATGAGGTGAAGACTGTCCTAGTCTATACTTCTGGATACTTGTAGATTGAAGCGGCACCTACCCCTCGGCTGACGTCAGTTCAGTTTAGTGAGTGTCATAGTTAGTCTTGAGCCTGGAGTAAAGTGATAAGTGCTTTCAATGTCATTTCATGAACAGTCGTAGTGTCTTATTTGATAAGTGACACTAATTACTGTAAATAGGAATGGTTACATTTCAAATGATAAAAAAGTGTCTAGTAATTAATATTTGTAAATACCTTGTATTATATATTTTAGTTAATTAGTGAGTGTGGATATAAAGAAAATATTTGCCACAGATTGGAGTCACCTTACTATTTAGGACCCTGTTAGGCCATACAAATACAGACACATTTTAATTTATAATAAATAAAATAATCATATTTATCTCAGTCTATAAGAAAATTTTATTTATTTTGTGTTTAGCCTTCTTTGAAAATTTCTCTTTCTATCTATTCTATCTATCTCTATTCTATTTGTGCATTGTTATAATATTTTATTTCTGGGCTGATGATACAGATACTTGCCTCGAACGGGCCATGTGCAGACTATGCAGACGAGACTTGTGTGAAGAGCTTGACTACTCTCTACCTGGATCATGTAGTATTCATTGGCAGTCTAGCTGGCAGCCCTCTGGTTTGTAGCTTAGTAATATTTGTCAGCTTTTTACTAGCAATTCCTATTTACCAGAATCTGAACAATATTACTTATATAGAACATTTTATTTCCTTTTTTTATAAAGTTGCATAACAAAATTATAAAAAATCTGAAGTCGTTGTCACACAGGAATACCTAACGTGCACACCTGTTGATTGTTTTATGCTGTGTTTATTTTTATTGAGTCAAGACATTTATAACTGGGATTTCATCACTGCAGTACTTTAATTTAGTAAAATCCGCATGTTTGGTGAAAAGAGGGAAAAATTAAAATTAGGGGAAATGTGTTATTAAAAATATGTATTCTCATTAGATTACATGTTCTTTTCAATCTTTTGAGTTATTTATTTTTCAATTCTTTTTCTGTTTTCTTTTTTTTTATATATAAATGAATGTAGCTACCAGAATCAACAACATTTCTGATTTATCACTAGGAAATGTAATACTTAAAATACTTAATACTTAAATTTAATACAATATAGTAATTCTATGATGTTTACCAAAGTAAGGAATAAGACAACCAGACTCCTTCCTGGCGCAGAGTCCGTAGTATGTGAAGGGACCTCCTGCACGCATGTGGAGGAAGCATTAGTAGTAACATTACCTCTGGCTTCCCGCTGCGAGCTGTTAGCGTTCTAAGCAGATGTTTCAAACATCCTTTTGCGATTTTAGTTTTGGACTCAGGTAGGCCCTTGAAGAGTAAATATTCACAGAAGAAAATTGACTGTGGTATAGCAATTTGAATAGTAGGCTAATTGGAGTAGTTTGGATGTAAATTGCCCATATACAGAAATAAGCAGCTTTTAATCAGACACTGATATATTTATTTTATAAAAAACTACTTATTTTTAAACATTAAAGTAAAAAAATAATATAGTTAAAAATAAGAACAGAGTAGTTAATATTTGTTAAGAATGTGGGAGTTGAGCTTATATCAAGGAAGGGTTATTAGGGCCTTACCCAATGTGAAGGGTTTTAAACAAATAACATTCATTTTACATGAAGATATACTTTCAAAATTAACTTATGTTGCGCTGAAGAGCGTTAGAGAATAATTTTAGATGGAAACTAGAAGGATTTTACAAGTTTTAAAAGTGGTATTCAAATTTTCTACAACATATTGCTAGATTTTTGTGTTTTAGTTTGAACAACAAATAATCATAGAAATAAACTTATTTTAAATAGTGACGTGAAACTTTTAATGTGAGTCCGGCTCTTACCATAGATCATGGTTTCACTGTTTCTGCAATGTGTTGATGACTTATTATGCTCACTTATGTAAATTTATTTTGATGAGCCCCCTTGATTAGCCTTAAACAACCTGCCTATGCTGTTTATCCAGACTGGGTCTGTTTTCATGCCCAGCAAGAGATTCAGTTTCATACAAATTGTTCATATATTTAAGGTGGTGTCAGTAGATGGTCTCATCAAGCCTTTACCCTTCAAGCAAGATTGGGCAACAATTGGACTCACCACCAACAAAGACATCACCCTCTCCATCCCAGACCTCCAGCTGGACCTCATCTTCCACGGGGTAGATCTGGGCTTTTCACTCAAACTGCCCTCTCATCTCTACAAGGCCAACACAGAGGGTCTCTGTGGTATGATTTTATTTTCATTCAAGGTTTATTTTTACTTTTGTTAAGGATGGGTGATGAAATAAATAATAAGATAAAATTTTCAAACAATATCTCTTTTGGTGATAGAATTTAGAGATTTATATTCCCATTTGTTTATTTTGCATTAATACCAAAACCTGAGATCTTCTGAACTTTGCCTATTTTATGTTTTTTTTTAATGTATGTAATATCTTAGACAAACAAAAGTTATTATTTGTGAACAACTAAAACAGATTAATCAGTTCAGTAAAATACTATTCTAGGATTACAGCTAGAGAGAAATTAAAAACATAATTCAAGAAAAGTGTTTAGCTACTGTACCGTAATAACACTTTGTTTTAATTTCACCCAAATTTAATTTTTTTTCTCCCACAAGTAGTTATTCCTCTTGGGAATTTATACAATTAAGATTAGTAGTGGACAATTGTGAATGAGAGGTAGAATAGTAAATAGTAAGAAATATAAAGTCTGTACTAGAAAGAACTTTATTACTGAAATTATGAATACTCTAAAGTTTCATTGAATTTAATGCAAAATAAATCTTTGCACAGACATTGGCCTATTTAAAAAAATATATTAACACGTTCGTTACCACCATGCAAAAAAGAAGTCTATACCTATAACCCACCGCCGCTAATTTGCGGTGCATGAGGGTCTATCCACAGACTGCCGCCGCGCATTTGCGGCGCTTGGGGTCATTGTCATGACTGCCGCTGCAAAATTGTACCTATGATACTAAATAACATATTGCTATTTAGCGGTATATTGTTGAGGCCTAATTTATTTATTGTGGGATACTGGAAAGCTTGCCGCATCTTTGAGACGCTTGGTCTGTGGTTGGACCAACTTCTGACGTCACAAAACATTTGGCAGTACATTAGAGTCTCAGTAATCCGGTCCTATATCGGGATTGGCATTGCCAGATTACCAAAATTGCCGGATTAGTGGAGGTTGAGCAAAGGAAGTAAAATTTGCGAGCGTATATAATATAAATGAACTTTATTATTAGGTACATAAAACGAGTTCTAATAGCCTATACAACATATTTGATGAGAATAAAGGTTAAAAAGAATGTATGATACTAAATAGGAATGTACATTGCACTTACATACAAAAAGTACAAATAACAAACTTATTCTAACTACGTACGTACTGAACTGTATTTTACATAATAATAATATTTGTACTCCATGGTACTTTAAGTAAAAAATAACTGGAATTTTAAAGTACTTTGTGATAGTTTAATTATGACATTGGAAAAAACTTGTTATTGGTTTTTGTTTCTTGGTAGACAGAGAAAACTTTATGACATTTTCCTGCAGTCCCTTTAAAACTAGCATATCGGATGTTGACACACAGTTCTCCTCAGCCCAAGTGATTGCAATGGAAAATGTTGTCAGAGCCTTATTTCT